>JACEGR010003826.1:0-97569 GCA_014170235.1 Listronotus bonariensis | reverse complement strand
AAAAACCTCGATAAAAATTATGTCGATTTTTTCAAAAAGTTACCCCCTTTAGAGTTAGTTGTGGCTGGTTCTGAAAAATATAGAGGGTGTTACATTTAAAATTTCCGAAAATAAATAAATAAGTCAAGAATGCGTCATCTTAAAAAAAACGAAAAGCATATCTCTCAATCTTTCTAGGTGAGTCCCAGATCGTTGCTCTTGATATATCCAAAGCTTTTGAACAGGTCTGGCATGCCGCACTTCTTAATAAACTTCCCTCCTATGGTCTTTCAACTAAACTCTGTACTTGGCTCTTCTAGTTGTCTATCTGATCGACGTATATCAGTTTTTTGTGGACGGTCATTCTTCAAGCTTTCAACAAGTAAATGCTGGAGTGCCTCAGGGCTCAGTTCTGGCACCAACATTGTTTCTTCTTCGCATCAACGACCTTCTTTCTTCCACAACTAATCCCATTCATAGTTATGCTGACGATATTACCCTTCACAGTTTTCCCGTTCCTAAACCCATCACTAAACCTGATTTGGAAAATAAACGCAGAGCGATGCAGATATCTCTTTCGCATGATCTTAATTTAATATTGGATTGGGGCGCCAAAAATCTCGTCCATTTTGATGCATCCAAAACACAATTATGTTCTTTGTCGCGAAAAGAGTCATCAAATACTCATCCCCTACTTCTAAGCCGCCAAGTTTTACAGAGCAAAGACACCTTCAATCTTGTGGGCGTCACATTTGAAAGTAACCTTAACTGGCATAAACACATTGTGTCTATAGCCACGGCAGCTTCAAAAAGCTTGGATTTCTCTTTTGAGCCAAAAAGTATTTTCCCCTTCTAATTTATACACTTTATATGTGTCTCAAATCGGACTTCCCTTAGAATATTGTTCTCATATCGGGGGCATGGCGTCTCCTACAACCCTAAGCATCCTTGATTCCATTCAAAGAAGACCTATTTGTCTCATTAATGATCCTTCACTTACAGAAAGGCTTCCCTCTCTTGCCTATCGTCGGGCTGTGGGGTATTTATCTCTTTTTATATACTTTCATGGCTTCTGCTCTGAAGAATTGTCCAGTATAGTTCCTTCACTCACGGTTCCCAACAGAGAAACCTGTGATGCCGCGCGTATGCATCCCTATACGGTCTAACTGAACAGACCCCAAACTTCCCACTTTGCTCGTTCTTTTATCCTTAGAGTTTCTAGAATGTGGAACCTGCTACCCGCGGATGTCTTCCCTTCCCCCAAATCTTCAAGTATTTAAGTCCCGTGTCAACAAACTCCCTCTTACCTCGCTTAAGACACTCACGGTACGTTAGTATTTAGGCTTTTAGCCTTCATGGTTTGTCCAAAGATAAAAAAAACTCTGTCTAAGTTGTAGTGAAAATGTTCTTACAAAATTTAAAAAATCTCTGTAAATAAAAAGTTATGAGGGATTAAAGAAAAGTCAAGAAATTAAGAAACACGCAGTAACGAGTTAACGACGTAAGATAGCAATTTGTGGTCTTTACCAGTAAGTCTGGTTTGAAATTTAAGCCTTGCAAGCGGGGGTCAGTTTTGTGTAAAACACACAGAAACAGTTTCCTGGAAAAACCGTCGAATTTGGCCCACCCTGTACAGGCAATGCGTGGAAGAAGAAGCACCGGCATAAAAACCTTTCGGATTGGGCGACTAATAGTGCCTGTTTTATTGTTGCATTACTGGCCGATATACCTTTAAAATAGCTGATGCGTTATAAACTCGTTAAAAAAATAGTCAATAAACTTTAAAGGATCCTCTAAAAGTAATCATCGCACTGAAAGTTTTCTCTCGATTTATTAGCTTTTCGCGGGTCTAGTAATGAACTGATTCTGAACCAGAACCGAACTGGTTTAGAATTGTTTTAAAGCGCATGTCTAGTTATTTATTAGTTCGGAATTTTTATTTACCGCGAACGATTTTCTATACAGCTGAGGATGTATTCTAACCTAGCCTTTTGGTTAGGATTTTTTATGGTTAAATTGGATATTACACAAAAAAATTAAATTCAAACAAAAGGTAATTTGTTATACTGTCGAATAGCCACTCGAGGTCTCTTGGCGGAAGACGAGGGATTCCCTGCCTCCTCTCGTTTTTAACATAAGTATGTGTATTTAACTAAAGATAAAATTCAAACAACAAGAAATGGTAGAATCTTGTAATATTGTCTATATTTTTTAATTAAATCTTTATTTATTTTATTGCGTACATACATTCATACGGAATACAATTAAAAATCCTTTGTTTATTATACGCTCAGAATCACAAAAATATTTAAAAAAATATTCAACAGGTATATTAACCCGCATAAAAGTGACAGAAACAAATAAACTGTAATACAACGGTTTATTTCTGTACCACAAAAACAGAAAACAGCTCACCATGTCGACAATGCGCATGAAATTCCGAACTGAGTTTTTAGTTCCAACAAATCCCAGGACTGCTAATCAGGTTACGAACCGGTAACGAAGTGATTCCATTGTAACCCGCGAACACAGAACTGTTACTAAAAATTCAGGATTTTACCAACCGCGAACGCTGCTTTTTTCACTGCGCATGCGAATAGTTCCAGAACCGGTTCAGAATCGAACCCGCGAACAAAGCTAATATTAAATACCCTGTAATTCATAATTCTCCAGTAAAAATAAAAATTGAGGTAAGCGGATCAATACTGGATCTCTAAATATTTAAAGAGATCGCGATGTTTGCGTACGCGATTTTAATTCGTGGTACAAAGCAGATTATCAGATTAAATATACAATTCTCTTAATTATGCATAAGATTTTAATTAATATATCCTCGGCATCTTCTAATTTTATTACGCGCAACTGAAATTAAAGTTTTGAAATGGCGAATTTTCACTAAAAACTTGGCCGGAGTCGAGGAAACAGGTCGCTTGTGATAATGCCATAATGGGCTGAAAGCTCATCTGGCTAATTTAATTTTCCAAATTTTATTAAAATCGGTCAAGGGATATTTGCAAAATATACAGTGTGATTCAAAATGATCACGAAACTTAAGGGTGATTCTATTTGACAAAATAAGGGCAGAGCTTCATATAATTTTTCAAATTGTCATTCGTTTTCGAGATACAAGCTGTCAAAGTTCAATTTTTATTTGTTTTTTTGCCATATTGCATTTATTTTTTAACCAATCCAGTTGATATTTGGCACACAAGCAGATTCTAAAATTTAAGACAAAAGTACTTTTAATACAAACAGAGGGAACAGGTCCTATAACTTATAATTTATATCATAACTTTTTATTTTGACAGATATCACAAAGCTGGGGGCTTATTTTATATAAAATATAGGTACTCTTTATTAAAGTCGACTGCTTAGGCACAGTTTTCATCATTTTAATCAAATTACCTACATGTAGAGTCCAGTAACTTAACCGACATTTTACCAAACGATTCTACAAAGCTTCATATAAACCTATGACCTAAACGTCTTGGTTTTTGAACTACGGTGTGTTTAATATTAAAAAAACTTTTTATTTTTTAACACCCTAGTTCAAAAACTAGGACGTTTGAGACATATGTTTATATGAAGGTTTTTTCTTATTTTTGTTGTAGAATCGTTTGGTTAAGTTTGTCGGTTGAGTTACTGGACACCCTGTATGTATGTAGGTAATTTGATTGAAATTGATGAAAACTTTGATGTCTATTGGTGCCTAAACGGTGAAGTTTATCGACTTTAATAAAGAGTACCTTATTTTTTAAGTTTTTGATTGTCTATAAAATGGCGTCCCCAGCTTTGCGATATCTGTAAAAATAAAAAGTTATAATGTAAATAAATTTTAAGTTTTAGGTAAAGTGCCCTCTGGCGGTATTTAAAAAAGTACTTTTGTCTTAAAATTTTAGAATTTGCAAAGCTCGATTTGTGTGCCAAATATCAACTAGATTGGTTAAAAAATAAATGCAATATGGCGAAAAACCAAAATAAAATTTTAATTTTGACGGCTTGTAACTCGAAAACGAATGACAGGGTGTCTCAAAAAAGTGTGACGTATTAAAGTTTTATTTTTTAAATGAAACGCCCTATATTTTATGACGGTTTTAGATTCTACATAAAAAATAATTTAAGTTTGTTAATAGTACCAACTGTCTAATTTTATTCGTTTTTGTGAAATTTGATTTTTTTTCAAAATGCAGTGGTGCAATTTAATTTAATTTTATTTTAACAATATAAACTCCCTAAACTTTAAAATTTGTACCAAGATTAGAAAAGTCTTCCTTATCATACGTAGGTCATATCAATATCATAGATTATACAGGATGATCAAAAAATAATTTTAATTTTTTAGAAAGTCAAATGCAATATCTCTCTTATTTTAAATGGAACACCCTGTATTTTTTACACCACATGATGACAAACCAAATGCTCTTTCAAATGGTTTATTGGTTAGCTATTATCTTTTATACTTTTTAAGTAAATTCCGATTGAACATATTTTTATTCCAAATGTCTATTTAAAAGTAGGCTGTGATATAGCTATGCCTATTTACTAAGCCGTTATTGCAAAATGTAAATTTGTTGGAAAAAAGCACAAAATTAAAAGATTTTGTATTATCTGCCACTATTTTTAAAATTCACAGAAATAATTAGTTGCTTTTTGCTATTTCCAATAACACTTATTTCAGCTGAATGTGGTATTGATAAAACTTGTGTTTTTAAACAATCCTAATAACGCCTCTGGTCAGTTATGACGATATTCTGTGACCTATAACTCGTTCTTCCAATATCCATAATCACTATGTCAAATTTTTTAAAGCAACTATTAAGGTTATCAGATGGTTTCTCCTGGAATATTTTTCAGGATTAACTCTATTAAAGTAAACAATTTTTTTCACATCCTACCAGTATTATATCATCTTGTTGTAGAAGAAGGGTTTTTATTTAAAATCAAGAAATTTCACTTTTAAACTGACTAAAACTAGTGTTTTATCATAAATCAATAAATGGTCGTTGTTATTTTCTTAAGAAAAATATTAATGGCTGCCATGTCACAGCCAACTTTAATTTAAATAAACATTTAGACTAAAAATTTGTAAAAACAGATTTTACTAAATAAGCAACAAAAGATAGGTATAGGCAACCTATACACCATTTGAAAGAGTATTTTATTTGTCATCATGGGACGTAAAAAATACAGGGTGTTCCATTTAAAATAACAGAGATATGGCTATTTGATTTTCGGAAAAATTTAAATTATTTTTTGATCACCCTGTACAATGTTTAATCTTGATTTGACCTACGTATGATATGGCAGACTTTTTCTAATCTTGTTACACATTTTAAAGTTTAAAGTGTTAAAAGTGTTAAAGTAAAAATTTAATTTTACCTCTGCATTTTTCAAAAAAATAAATATCACAAAATCAAATAAAATTAGACACTTAGTACTATAAACAAACTTGAGTTATTTTTTAAAGTAGAATCTAAAACCGTCATAAAATATAGGGTGATCCATTTACAAAAATATAACTTTGATACGTCACACTTTTTGAGACACCCTGTATAGACTAAAATAATTTTATACTGTGGTCTTATCCGACCTGTATATGTTTCAGTATTTACTTTTTTTAAAAACCCCATGGTTATCCAGCTACAGACCGTGTCGAATATGGTGGGCCACCCTGTATATTTTAAAATATACAGACTGTCCACGGATGGGGTTACCAAGAGGACAAATGAACCAAAAATTTCATTTTTAAAAAAAAGTCATTCTTCATAAAAAAATTTGCTTGTAAAAAAAAGCATTCACGAAGAAAAATGTTGATTTTGTATACAAAGTTCGCAGAAACTTAAAAACATGATTTTTGTACAAGAGTAAAGTACCCTTATTTTTTATTTTTAAGTGAAATATTATTTAAAACAAGTATTTAGAATAGCATTTTTAATATCATTATTTAAGTTACAGGGGTATCCAAAAGATTCATGAAACTGATTTTGAAGTTATCAAAAATTAATTATTTTAAATTTTTATAATAAAATGACCTGAAAAACTTTTATAATTTTCTTTTAAAACACCTGTTTCCTCAAAATTCCTACAAATCTATAGCCACCGCGGCTTCAAAAAAGCTTGGATTTCTTTTCCGAGCCAAAAAGTATTTTTCTCCTTCCAATTTATACACTTTGTATGTGTCCCAAATTCGACCCTCTCTGGAATATGTTCTCATGTCTGGGGAATGGCATCCCCTACAACCCTCAGCATTCTTGATGCCATTCAAAGAAGGGCTGTTCGTCTCATTAATGATCCTTCAGTTACAAAAAGGCTTCCCTCTCTTGGCCATCGTCGGGCTGTGGGAGATTTATCGCTTTTTTATAGGTACTCCATGGCTTCTGCTCTGAAGAATTGTCCAGTATAGTTTCTCCACTTACGGTTCCCAACAGAGAAGCTCGTGGTTCCGCGCGTATGCATCCCTATACGGTCCAACTGGACAGGCCCCGAACTTCCCACTTTGTTCGTTCTTTTATACCTAGAGTTTCTAGATTGTGGAACCTGCTACCCGCGGAGGTTTTTTCTTCCCCCCAAATCTTCAAGTATTTAAGTCCCGTGTCAACAAACTCCCTCTTACCTCGCTTAAGACACCCACGGTACGTTAGTATTTAGGCTTTCAGCCTTCGTGGTATGTCCAAAGACAAAAAAAATTAAGAAGCAAATCTTGAATTATTTAATTAAATGTTTTTGCAAAATTGAAAAAATTACTTACATCCAGTTATTTTTACAACCTTCTTAATATACTTTATTTTGTATTGTATTTTTTCGTATACCAAATAAACGTAATATACCTCACAAAGAGCATTGTTAGCTGACACCCAGCTGAACGAGATTAAGTGTCATTTTATTTTTGATCCGGTGCCGATCCCCGTCAACTGAAATTACTTTTTGATTTGCTATTCCGTTTTGAAAAACCGATCCGGTGCTTCATCCGGCAAATTTAATAAACTGAAATATTTATGAAGTAATGTTGTTTAGATAGAAAATTGACAGAAATTAAATTCGATGTAATAAAATAGATGAGCATGTCTGGGTCACGTATAGACAAGGCTATACATTAAGAGGGACATATGTAAATTGGTTCTCGAATCAAAAATATTAGAAAAATTGGTTTCCAACATGTTTATTTTACCTGACCGCCTCCGAATAGGTACGAATATCGAACAAGTAATTAAACAGGATTCTGTAAGTATTTACAAATTTGACAACCACATTGAATTCGATATTTACAGAAAACCAACCACGACAGACACGGTAATAAATTACACATCGAACCAATCATAGAAAATAAAATTATCTTCTTTTCATAGTTTAATTCACAGACTTGTCACTTTCCCATTAAGTCAATCAAATTTTAACAAAGAACTCTGCATTTTTAAACAAATAGCAAGAAACAACGGATATAAAGAATCACTTATTGATAAATTGTTAACAAAGAAAAACAAAAGTTAATTGCTAAAGAGTTTTATAGTATTACAGAACCTAAAAAACAATAATTTTAAGTTTATCAATTATATACCAAACATCAGTAATAATGTATCAATAGGCTAGATAAGTTAGGCAAAACTGTGTCTGTAAACAAGAGTAACCTAGGTAGATTATTAGTTAACAATAAAGACAAAACAGAAAAATTAGATATGTCAGGGGTTTATAAAGTTAATTGCGCAGACTGTAATGCGGAATATATTGGTCAAAGTGGAAGGAGCATAAAAACAGAATAAAAGAACACAAAACATCAATTTTAAATGGTTTAAAAACACAGGCATTTCAACACTTTGTATAGAACAAAACCACTTTATAGATCTTAATAATGTTTAACTACTCCATAGAGAAAACAAAGGTAAAAAATAAATTTATATGAACAACTAGAAATTAAAAATCACTTATAGACAATACAACTCTTTCTACCAATGATCAAATAAATTTCGCAGATATGCCAATTATAAATAAATTTATTACGACTTCTGGGCCGCATAATAAAACTCCTAATAATATTTTATAGACGTTTTTGGGAAAAACTTGTTAAATGGTTCTGTTTGTAAATATTTCTCTTTTTAAATTTAGTATACGAAGTACTCTTGATGAAGCCCTAGAAAGGCGAAACAATTATAGAGTAATGCTCTAATAACTATTGAAACATTAAAAAGCAATTTTTCCTATTTAGTATTAATATTTACAAATTTGTTTATTTGAACTAACCAGAACTGTTTTTCTAGTTTACACACAATTATTTGGGTTATTTCGGGATTTATGGTGATAATGCAACAGAACCGTTAATTGAAATACGCAACACACAAGTCACAGCAAAACTGCAAAATTGCTAATAAGTAAATTAAACCCATCACCCCAAGAAAAATTACCCCTTTCATGTAATCAGTGTCTGCCTGAGCCGTTGGGCGCTCAAGCCGTCTACCTATTTATTACCAGGAACCAATATACCCACGACCTTCTGGGGCTCGGCTACATACATGGGCGGCGGCAGGGGGTTTCAAAAGTTGTGAAAAATTGGAAAAAAGTATGAATATTCTGATGTTTTCACTTAACCTGTATTAATTTGGGCGACTAGAAAAAAGCCAGGGGTTTAAAAACATTTTGAACAGCTAAGACACATGCCGTTTTGCTCAAAAAAACGTACTTTCTTTTATAAAGGGTGTCCCAATAGGAACGCACATTTTGAATTGCACGGCATTTCTTTTTATCGCAGTAGGCCAAAAAAACAAATGATAAGAATAATGTAAACAGTTTGCGATTAGTAGCCATGGAACGATATACGGTCGAACAACGAATTATTATTGTTAAAACACAGTACAAATATGGAGAATAGTTTGCGGAAACAGTTCGTAAATTGCGTGGCATTTTCGGTCGACACAATGCGCCAAATCACACAACCGTTCAAAGACTAGTTAACAAATTTGAGCAAAATGGTTCTGTTGTGGACGTAAAAACACCAGTGCGTCACCGTACTAGTCGCTCTGTTGAAAACATTGCCGCAGTGCGTGAAAGTGTTGGCGAGAATCCGGGAACATCTATCCGTCATCGTGCACAGCAGTTGCACATTACAAAGAGCACAACCCATCGAATTCTCACAGAAGATCTTCATTTTCATGCTTATAAGATTCAATTAACTCAAGAATTGAAGCCATTGGACCATGCGGCACGCCGTACATTTTCTTCTTGGACATTGCAAAAACAACAAATGGATGTCGATTTTTCTAAGAAAATTCTGTTTACCGACACACTTTCACCTTAATGGCTTTGTTAATAAGCAAAATTGCCGGATTTGGGGTGAAGAAAATCCTAGAGTTATTCATGAGAAGAAAATGCATCCATTAAGAGTCACTGTTTGGTGCGGACTTTGGCCAGGTGGAGTAATTGGACCGAGGACGGGGCAGTAAATGCAGTTACCATAAACAGCGAACGCTATCGTAACATGCTCACTGAATTTTTATGGTCCCAATTGAATGGTATGGATACGGAAGCTATGTGGTACCAACAGGATGGTGCGACATGTCACACTACAGGCGAAGCTATTCAGTTGCTGCAAGAAAAATTTCCCGGTCGTGTCATTTCACGGATTGGAGACCAGAACTGGGCAGCAAAATCGTGCTATTTAACGCCTTGTGATTTCTTTCTTTGGGGTTTTTTAAAATCTCACGTATACACTAATAACCCAACAACAATTCCACAGTTGAAGAATGAAATTAGACGTGTTATTAGGGAAATTGAGCCACAATTGTGTGAAAATATGAAACTTTCTTAAAACGAATAAGAGCCTGTCACCTAAGTCGAGGCGGCCATTTGCCGGATATATTATTTTTCACGTTTAATTGCAGTCTATTAGCTTTATACTAAAATATAAATAACATTAAGTTCAATATAATTTATGACTATTATTCCACAATTAAAACGTGCGTTCTTATTGCGACACCTTTTATATTCAAAAGCACCCGACTCCCGGTGCCCATGTTTACATATTATTGCTAATGAAATTATGACCACTCTTCTAATCAGAAACCAATTTACCAACACCCCATCAAAAGATCAGAGTCTGTGGTATCGCATTTTTAAAAATTATTTGTTGTCTTTGTGAAAAATTGTAAAATAATAAACATTTTGTAATGAAAATTTTCAAAGTCGGTACTGTTGTGTCTGCACTTCAAGTGTAAATAAGCAAGAACCTAGGTTTTATCTTTTTCTCAAATGTTACAAGTACCATTCTTATTCAATATTTCTTATTAAAGTAATTTCTTTTGTATATAGCACCTTTTTCCTCTAGAATTTCCTCCAGAGCATTTTTTAATTTTGCAGTAAACTACGACAAATTCCATTTTTGATGAATTCGGAAGTGACCGAAAAGTGCAAAATATTCAAAAACTTTTCTTCTAAACCATAATACAGGGTGGCCATTTGAAAATGAAACAAAGCTAATTTTGGGCACTTTAGGTCATTTAAGGAAAAATACTTGGACAAGGTAATTTTTGATTTTCGGGGGAAACATTTTTTGCTACTCTTACCTCCTGAACTGCAACCGTCTAGCAGGAGTGAAATAATTTTAAATGGAAAGATGGATCAAGTGATACCTTATTTTGAAGGTGTCTTAACCCTAAATAGCATACATTTGAAGTTACTTTTAAGAATTAATTACTTTTATGTTGTGGTTTTAAACAATGAGTTATGTAAAAGGGTCATTGACCAAATAACCTTATGAACGACCTGTAAAGCTTAATACTCTAAAAGTTATGAGTAATAGATTTGTTGCCACCCGGTACATCTTACTTTGTTTACAAAAAAAAGTTAAAACTTATAATCAAACTTCGGAAATCAACTTTGGCAAACTCGGAAATATGAAGGTGTTTCGTACTTTTTGCCCGTAGAAATTGTTTAAATGGAATTTTCGGTGTCTGAAAGTTTTATCGGAACGTCTAAAGTGATTAGCCGAAGAAATGACCGCAAGTCGGACTTGGAAAGTTTGAAAGTAGATTTGGACGGAAACGAGATAACTCCATGTAACACAAACTGTGTTAGGCTTATTGGGTTTGCGGAAAAGATGGCAAATACTGAACAAAATATCGGAAAATGTTGTCGATGGATTTTCTGAAAAGTGACAGCTTTGTTATGCCCGAGATTTCATAATATTAGGACTTGTTTAATTTTTTACTGTTAATAAATGCTAAGCCAAAAGGTCAAGTTACCATAAATTCCACCATTAGGTACTTCTTCTAGTAAGTTGATGTGTCACTAAATTTAAAATTTATCTGTTTGCCGATAAATTTATTGAAAACTATCAAAAAATAAAAAAATATTTATATTTATATATATATATATATATATATATATATATATATATATATATATTATGTTTTTACTTTTCTTGGGGTTTAAGTCCTTTTAAAAAAATACTTTTCTTTTCTTATTTTTGTTGCATTTATTGACGTTTCGGTACTATTTGACCTTCATCAGAAATAGAAATACAGTTTTTCACTAAGCGCTAAAAAATATGACAGTAATAAATATCTAAATCTAGAAGCTAACGACTAATGTTTTACCTTAAACAAATTTTTCGGGAACTGCTCTTTTTATGTGTTTGTAAAATTTCACTTACATAAGCACTTTTTTTCCTTTTGGTTTTGTACATGTTTGCACTGTTACACTAAGGATAGATATGAACTGAGAGCTAGAACCAGGGTACATATTTCAGTTTGGGGTTTTTTGGGTTGAATTAATAATTTAGGTAACAGAGGTAGGAAGGTTTTATGGCAAGGATGACGGGTTTTCCAACTAATTATTTGTTATTGTTTGAGGGACCAGTCCTATTTTTATTTGGTATTTAGAGTATTTATTATTATGTTGGTTTGCGTTTTTTACTGGGTGTTTATTTTATAATGTTGTGGTATATTTTGCTAAGTTGTTTTGTATCTGTTTTTGCGTTTATGGCGTTTTTGTTTTTTTGGATTTCGATCATTTCTAGAAATTCGCGTTTTTAGTATGACTTTCTGTTTTCAGAATTTTTACTTTGTCGAAATCAAATGTGTGTTGTTTATCTATGCTGTGGTTTGTTAAGGCTGTTTTGTTTTTTTGTCGAATTTGTGACCGTTCATCCTATTTTTTAGATGTTGGCTGGTTTGACCGATGTATACTCCATTGCAGTTTTTACAGGGAATTTCGTATATTGTGTGTGTTTTTATATATATATATATATATATATATATATATATATATATATATATATATATATATATATATATATATATATATATATATATATATATAATATATATATATGTGTCACTAAATTTTAAATTTAGTTTACCGAAAAATATTTCGGCCCGAAATATTAATTCCCTGATAGTTTCGGAAATCCCTGAAAATAACGGGAAATTCTCTAAAGGGGCCCACAGACGATGAATATTACTGGGTAAAATATTGTACAGTAATATTGCTAGTCGTCCCCAAACAGTGCAATATATTTATGGAGAGACTATATTTAATATATTGCACAATAACTAGTTTTGTTTTGTAACTACCGGTTAAAACATGGGTAATACAAAAGTAGCTGCTTGAAACATGTTTGAAAATAAGGAAAAACCTTTATTTCTTTCTCTATTGCTTTTAAATCCATATTTGTGTAATTGTTTTTGTAAAACAAATACTCTTTCTTATTTAAAAACTGAAATAATTGTGCAATATTACCCACACACGGCACAATAAGTCACTATTGCACAATAAAAATCAAACTGTTTTTGATTGACACAATATATTGTACAAGCTCTCAATATAAACCACAAACGGTCAATAATATTGTACAATATGGAATATTGCGCAATAAAATTGATCGTGTGTGGGGCGCTTAACACCGCCGCGCCGTTGCATGTAATAGCATCGGTTAGCGCCAACTACGCACAATTTTGGTACTATTGTTTTTATTATACTAATGTCTATTATACATCACAGAGAAAGGCCGCGCTATCTTCTTAATAGCAACTATTTGGCCAGTACTTTGCTTGCTTGGCGTTTTGATTTTATTTTTTAATATTTATATTTTTCTATTCTTGGGTACACTTTGCCGCCTCAAGCGAGCGCTGCCCGAGTGCCATGCACCCTTGCACCCCGGCACGGCTTGGCCCTGTTTCTAATCAAATTTAAATTTACTAACCGTTTCATTTGTTTCAGATACCAGCTATTCCTACCATCCAGCTATCCATGATGACACTTTTGTTAGACGAAAGCAAAGAAGGAATAGGACCACTTTTACACTTCAGCAGGTAAAGTTTGATGGAACATCATTTGTGATGAACAAAAATTGCTTATTTGTTCTATTTTTAATTTCAGTTAGAAGAATTAGAAAGTGCTTTTGCACAAACTCACTATCCAGACGTTTTTACCAGGGAAGATTTGGCAATGAAAATTAATTTGACGGAAGCAAGGGTTCAAGTAAGTAATTACAAATATTTTTGGTAATTTTTAGAAACCTGCGGCAACTCCGATTTTGACGAAATTTGGTATACGGGGGTTTTTGGGGCGCTGATCACGAATCCGAAAGTGGGTTTTGTTTTGTCTGCAGTTCAAGTGTAAATATCCAAGAACTTACGTTTTGTTGCTTTATATAAAATTAAGCGAAAGCTGAGTGGTAACTACTCTTTGTTTTATTTGGGTTTTAAGACAATGATGCCTAATATTTTCTCTGAAATGGATTGTCTTGTTTTCAAAAGTACTTACTTCTAGCCAAAACACTAACCAAAAATCGGATAATTTATGTAAATATGGTTAATATTTTTGGCATTTAGGATCTAGACCTAGAAATACCGCATGGTTAAAAAAGTACTCAGGTAAGTAAACAAAGAGACTTAAACGCCACCTTCAGTAAACAACCCATCTTTGAGAGGTCTTTTTGGGCTGCTAGGGGAGGGGAGGTGCAACTAGATTTTAGAAAGGAGAATAGACTTTAGGTCTTAGACCTTAGAATAGGGCCGGGATAACCCATGCACTGAAGCCGCTCGGCTTATTGTGCGCCCTGTCTTTACATCTGGGAGATGTCAGCCAGACGGGACCTACGTGGGTTTGGAAACACGGTCCTATGAGCAACAACTGAAGACCTCGTCCCCACCCAGGGGCACTACTGAACCTACCAACTGAGTGGGGTTCGCAGGTCTACGGTGGCGCAGGACACTGCAAAGTATGTTCAGGCGCCTTAGTCCTTGCTGGCTATTAGCATCGATACATTTTGCACTTTCTCCGTCTGTTGTTAAGCTACCCACTTAATTTCTGACCTTGGCCGCCGCGCCGGCAGGATTCTAATCCTAAACTAAAAGCTTCTATTCTATTCTATTTTTTTTCTTGGTTTTGGTCCCTTCAGGTCCAATCCACCACTCTCCCCCTTCCGGACTATGCTTTCCAGGGCTTCGTCGGCGGAAAATCTGGATAATCGAGCTCGTAGCTCCCAGAAATTCCAAAAAGAAAACAAACAATTCAACAATCGATGCAATGCATAAATTGTCGGCTGTCAAACCAAGATCTGCTACTGGTGTTACGTATAACCTTCACTTTCACTACTGACAGTTCCCATGTCACGCCCATCTATTTCCCGCCATTTGAGAAATACCTGGTGTTCACCACCAAACAGGATACCATCAGCTTATAGGAATCTTCGCTCACAGCGCTTAGATCCAGAAAAAAGATGCCGTCAATTTAGCGTGAATCTTTCCTTGACCCCCGAAGGTAAAAAACGTTCGTACGACACCTCTAGCCGCCACTCCGGAAAGAACTGTAGTCCTCTACGCACGTCCGCACTGTCCGGAGGTCAAACAAAGAGTCATGATATAACTTTAGAAATATTTTTATTTGTAAAATTAAACAAATAATAATTTAACAGTTAAAAAACGGTTACTCTTAGAAAGTCCTCTTTGCTTCAGCATTGTTTTATCCTCTCAGCACTTAATGAGATTCCAGCGACAACAAAGAAAAATGAAGAGTGCAAAACACAATTAAGAGTCTCTTATTGTTTTGTTTAGCGTCCGTGGGGTGAGCGATATTTAGCTAAAATAATAAAACAAAGCGGAACGTCACGTTCCAATTAGGAAAACAGAATAAAATGCTGTAAAGTGGGCTGTCGCGAAAATCACGTGCTTTTTTTGAGCCTCTTGTGCCTTTCGATGCGGAACGAGGGGTTTTCAGTCTATTCAGTTCAGTTTTGCATATTAAGATTCGGTGAATAATAATGGGGTTGATATTTTTTGATACCTGTTACATCTAATATACAGGGCGGCCGTCTATATTTTAACTCATTTTGTTCGCAAATAATTTTAAAGCAAATAAAGTTATCAGAATGCAGCTTATAGCAAACATCCAAAGATTTTTTAAAACCTGTTTAATATATTTTCGCCATTTGGTTATAACCCCCCCGCGGGAGCCTCATAAAGTTGAGAGGGGCCACCAGGCTTAGAAGTTAGAAGAAAATGCGTAAAAAAGAAGTTCTTTTTTTTGTTTTCTTTTGTTCTTAAAATATTTTAGGGTGGTCAGTATATGAAAATGTATAAAAAACGTTTTTTTTTTTGGATAAAACCCTGTTTTAGGTATATCTCTTTTAATTTATGACACACTAGTAGCTTAGCTATTTTATATTGTAGTAGAACCTTAATATTATTGAAAATCTACATGCGCGAATTTCCATAAGACTTTTACAAAAAAGCAAAATGTATGAATGTACCCCATTAGTGGGGTACATTCATACAACCTAAGGGGCACATTTAACATCACTATTAATTCGTCATAATTTTTGTTTATTATTATTTTATACCATACTTTATAAAAAAAACACAAATACATTTTTTTAACATACAAAACAAATAGTAAAATTCAAAATTAAAAAACAGGTTTTATCCAAATCTGTTAATGCCTATTTTAACATCGCAAGAGTTTCGTGATATGAACATAAGTAACGAATAGTGAACAGAGTGTCATTAAACGGTCTTTACCTTACATGTATGGTTATCTACCAAAGACACATTTTTTGTTTTAGTCAGTTATATTTATTAAAAGTAACAATCTCAAAATGTAAAAAAATATTGCTTATACATTATTAATTATATCAAATAAAAAACTCTAGTTAACACAAAGATACCTTAACTTACAAAACCTAAAATTAATATGCCTATGTTATTAACAGATTATGACCTAAGATCTATGGTAAAATCATCACTATGTCTGATAAATTAACTGATCCTTGACATTTAAAGACACAAAGTTAGCGTTAAAGCACCTTGTTTTTTTCCGTAAAAATAAAACTTAAACTACTTTTTATAATATTTACAACTATAATCGTCCGTGTAACAAAAAATGGTAGTTAAAAAAATTCATAAAGGGCCAGGGATACAATTGAATCGTTTATTTCAGAAAGCCCATATCGACCAAAATTTTAGAAATTGACTTTTGGGTAAAATTGAATTGTATAGGGGTAAACACATCGTTTAGTGCAGAAATCCCCTATCTATGCACATTAAAAAGGTCTGTCTGGGCGGCTTCAAAACTGTTTTTTATCACAAAAAAATTGTTTTTGTTGAAACTGTGTAGTTTTTATTAGTTTACTCAAAATGTAATATTCTGGAGATAGGGGTTTCTGAAATAAACGATTCAATTATACAATATGAATGTGCCCCATATACTTGTGTATGAATCTGCCCCATCACATGTTAATTAATAAAAAATTGAAATAGAAAAACCGTATTTATCTATATTAATTTATACATTAAATTAGTGCCTTTGTATTATTATAAGTAGGATTAAATAGCAATAATTAATCTAAAAAATAGTAACTGGCCATAAAATCTGTCCAAAGTTACGTTATGAAATTACTTACGCGAGGCAAAAACACGTTCCGTGTTGTGCACTCGATCTTACCGCACCGAAAATTCTGAAACTTCACTAGTCTGTAAACACACATAAAAACTGTGCATACCCACTTACGTTACTATTTTACTTCGTATCTAACTTCAGATAAACTCAATGTATGTAGGTGCCCCTTGTATGAATCCACCCCCTTTCCCCTATAATTTAAAGTTATTTTAAATGCTATTAAATTACTTAAATTTAAGCATCCACTTTAAATTTTTTACAAAAACAATTTTTCTACCGCTTTTTATTTCACAAAGGTAATTCAATTTAGGTTTTACGAAGCTACGCGAACCGGTTCTATTAAATAGGATTAAAATTAAAAATATTAGCGAAAAACTCTGAAAGTAAATTTAAACGTTAAAGAGGACACTAAATAGACACATAACGTTTCTAAAAGCCGACATCAAATGGCGGGATTATTTATTTTAACCTTATAAAACTTCAGTAAGGGGGTCGTACTTTGCTGTTTTATGAAATCACTCTTGGGAAGATGTGGATTAAAACCAATTTGATCTCGGGAGAGCAGTTTTAAAGTAAATTCATGCTTAAAAGTATGTTAACTTGGGCTCAAAGTGTACTTTTAATGTTAAATCGTCGCTAATGCTTGTTTCCATTATATAATTTTATTAAACCCTTTTTCGAAGCTGTAAGACAGCCACTTTGAAACGTTCTGGCACCCTTTTAAAAACAGGCAAATAATATTTAGTATCAAGTTATCGCGAAATCTCTGAGCAGTTCTTCTTGTATAAGTGTGATGGAATGAAGCAAAAGAGTCAAAAAATAAATTTACCGTTTACAAGGCTTTTAAAAATATATGACATTGTGGGTTAATTTTTTATAAACAATAACAAAATTCCCAGTTTTCATAATTCTCATCCAAAATTTGGCAGTTAGCCATGCAAACCCAACAATTAACAGCTGTTTTTTATTGACTTGATTTTTGTTGTGGTGCTTAGGTTACGAATGTTAAAATTAAATTTTTCCATTTCAAATAATTATGTTTTTTCTTTTGTTAAATAAATCTGGGTTAAAACAAAAAATGTATTGCTTGGCGTTAAGAAGTGAGAAACCATTGTTTCAACAAAAAATGTGTTGCATTGACTAAAAATGCCAGTTAATATAATAACTTAATAAGTTTTTTTGAATAAGAAAATGAACAAAATAGAATATGCAAAAATAAATTGAGATTTTTTTAAAATAAAAATAATTAACTAATCAAAAATTTGTATGACCTATTTACTATTGTTTAAACAATATATTTGGGATTCCCGTGGTATATTTTTTTGAAAATATCTTTATCCTATAATTTTTAATACTTTAGGTTTTTTCCTACTTTATCTTCCTGAGAGACCTCCAAGGTGTCAAAGTTAAATTTTTATTTTGGTTTTTTCGCCATATTGCATTTCTTTTTAACCAATCCAGTTGATATTTGGCACACAAATCTAACTTTGCAGATTCTAAAATTTTAGGACAAAAGTACTTTTTTAAATACTGCCAGAGGGCACTTTACCTAAAACTTAAAATTTATTTATATCATAATTTTTTATTTTGACAGATATCGCAAAGCTGGGGCGCCATTTTATAGACAATCAAAAACTTAAAACATAAAGTTCTATTTATTAAGGTCGATAAACCTCACCGTTTAGGCACCAATAGACATCAAAGTTTTCATCATTTTCAATAAAATTACCTACATACATACAAGGTGCCCATTAACTCAACTGCAAAACTTTACGGGGCGATTCTACAACAGAAAACAGGAAAAAAACTTTTATTTTTAAATTTTAACACCCCTTAGTTTAAAAACTAAGACGTTCAGACATGTGTTTATATGAAGTTTTTTTCCTATTTTCTGTTGTAGAATCGCCCCGTAAAGTTTGTCAGTTGAGTTAATGGACACTCTGTATGTATGTAGGTAATTTTATTGAAATTGATGAAAACTTTGATGTCTATTGGTGCTTAAACGGTGAGGTTTCTCGACTTTAATAAAGAGTACCTTATGTTTTAAGTTTTTGATTGTCTATAAAATGGCGCCCCAGTTTGCGATATCTGTCAAAATAACTTTGATGTCTATTGAATTAGCTCAAACAGTGAGGTTTCTCGACTTTAATAAAGAGTACCTTATGTTTAAGTTTTTGATTGTCTATAAAATGGCGCCCCCAGCTTGGCGGTATCTGTCAAAATAAAAAGAAAACTATTGATCTAAATAAATTTTAAATTTTAGGAAAAGTGCCCTCTGGCGGTATTTAAAAAATACTTTTGTCCTAAATTTTAGAATCTGCAAAGTTTGATTTGTGTGCCAAATATCAACTGGATTGGTTAAAAAGAAATGCAATATGGCGAAAAACCAAAATAAAAATTGAACTTTGACGGCTTGTAACTCAAAAACGAATGATATTTTGAGAAAAAATTATATAAAGCTCTACCCTTATTTTGTCAAGTAGAATCACCCCCTTAAGTTTCGTGATCGATTTTTAAATCACCCTGTATAGACACTATTTATTATTCTGACCTTATTAATATCTATATGCACCCTTATACAAACTATGTAATTATTAACCATCTTCAAGGGGTTATAATTTTAGAACAGGAGGGTTGTTTACTTGTGGTAGCAGGTTAGAGGGGTTGAACTTGCAACAATGTGTCGGGGAACAAAGCTTTTACATCTGTTGCGGTTTGTGAGGCAAAGGATAATCATTGCGGATTACAAGATTTCCTCGGGCTAGTTAGGTTTTTGATGATTTATTCAGTTGGTCGAATTTTTTTTTAAATAAATAGACTTGAGGCCTATCGTATATGAAGAGTCAGGGAGAAAAATATGAATTTCTATGAAAGCAGCGGTGGCTGGTGATGGCCAATTAAGTGGAACAACCCGCACCATTGTTAAATATACAATTTTTTTAAATTGTTGATTATTACAGTCTATAAAATCACTTTAGCCTATTATTTATTTTACTTTTCATTATATTATCACTAAAAATTGATTAATTACCTAAATTAGAAGGCGTAAAGAAAATTTAAAACATGCAGGTTGTCCCACCAAATTGGCCATCACCAGCCACCTCTGCATGAAAGATAAATTCGAGGCAACCCTTATTTTAGGTTTGATGTTATATGGTTTTGTGTTTAAAAATCACAACATTAAAATACATTCTTGGACAATACTGGGTGTTGCTCACAGGTGGTTCCCCTTTATAACTTTTTACTTTTTACGATATAAAATATTGGTATATCTCTATTTGACAAAATTTTGGATTGACTAATCGATTCACTTGTTTGTTATTACTTTCCGTTTAACCGGAAATGACTGCTACTTTAAAATTTTAAATGGCACCACTGGTATACTGGTATATTATCTTATTTCAATAGAATATTACATTCTGCATATTCTATTGATATATTGATTCATTGTATAATGACAACTCACATGTCATTTTTTGACATTTCTGCTGTCACTTTTTTTTTAATCCAATCTAGAGGGCCATGATTAAGCTAAAACGCTTTGATGTAATTTAAGTAGCCATGTAAAAGGAATTTAATCGTCTTTTGTTTCTTACCACTTCCCAGGGCAAAGTCAAAGTTTGCAAAATCCTATTTATGGTCATAACTCCTTTTTTAAATGGAACCATAAAGTAACATACCTACGGATAAGAGAAACCATGGCATGCTAAAATTTTCGTACCGCTTTTGCGGCAGGCTTGACGGCAGGCTTGTCATTTTTCCAGTTTACACTTTAAATGCGTCGGTCGAAGCCTCACCTCGTGTAACATCAGCGGTGGGGAGACACGTAAGCTTACTGAAATGACTAACTGGCGGTATTTCAACGAGAAACGAATAAAATTATATTGGGAGTTTTCGTATGACCTGTCCTTAAATTGGCTATTCCATGATTACTCTTATAATTTCCTTACTCTATGATGGAACGAAAGTGGCTCATTAGCATATCCTAAAGGAGCATTTCAAATAATTTGGTACCACATGGATAATATTTTGGGAAAGAATTGTATCCAAGAAGCATGTAATAAAATAATTCTAAACTAATCATTATACGTATTAAATGATAATATCTATTAATGACAACATTATGAATTTATTATGTATTCTGCATAAAAGTCTTATGTCAAATAACGATATACCAAATTTCATTTTTCTATCATAAATCGTAAAAAGTTATAGGGAGGAAACACCTATAAGAAACACCCAGTATATTTGTAATTTTCATGGTTTAAGAAAGTATCTTAACACTCATATTTCTATGATCTAGGAGTTTAAAAAAATGTTTCAAACAAAATACTTCCTGTGATATATTTTCGCAAAGCCTATAGATGTACAGGGTGTTTTGTTTAGTCGTGGCAAAGCAAAGCTATCTTTTCTTATATAAAACCCCCTGTATATTTTTGGAAATTTGGAATCTACGATACATTCCAAAAACATTTTCGACAGGGTCCAATGCATCTCCATGCAACAGTTTTCGAAATAATGATGTGTGAAGAATTAAAAATTAATATTTTTTCGTTCTGATATACTTGTATACTAAGCTAAAATTTAAAAGGGTTTTTTATTATTTTTAATGCTATATCAGTCTCAAAACTAAAAAACTTTTAAATGGTTTATTTTGAAAACTGTTAGACGGAGATGCATTTTAAACTATATAAAAAGTTTTTAGAATTTAGCTACCGGATAATAGTTTTTTTATACTAGTAGTGGTATTAAAAAAGATAGCTTTGGTCAACCACGACTAAATAAAACATCCTGTTTATTTAGACTTCGCTAAATGATTTCTTACATCTGTATATAAAAAAATAAAAGTAAAACTTTAGAATAGCATCAATAAATACCAGGACAAAGCATGAGTGACTTTCATCAATATTTCTCCTTATTGCGTACTTTTTGGGGTCATACATTACAGCCTCAGATCTTCATTTTTTGTAAGAGGGGGACGAAAATTGCCCTACGCCGCTCCTCTCGGCCATTTTTCTTTTAGAAAAATGAAAATCAAAAACAAAAAGGCCCTCCCTTCTAAAATCGCGCACTCTTTCCGTAACTTGGCGCCCTATGTATAATACAAAAAAATATATCCGAAAAAAACATGGGGACCAAAAAAACCTTCTCGTCTCTCAAATCGCACCCCTTCTCATCACTTGGCGCCCAATGTATAATACAAATAAAGTAAAGAACAAAAAATCCTTGTCTCTTTACAACCACCACTTCTTATACATTTCATGCTTAACAAAATGACTGATTTTCCAATATAGGACAACTTTGTTATTTTAAATGAAACAACATGTATATGTATTTCTAATCTTGAAATTAAACTTTCCTCAAATTAGCATAAGCTATGGATATTTTAAAAATATTAAATGTACTGTAAAAATTGTTTGCATGGCATGTAAGAGTATTATTTAACAATAAAAATTTGATACATAAAAGGTTAATAAACTTCCCTCCTGTGGTCTTTCAACTAAACTCTGTACTTGGCTCTCTAGTTATCTATCTGATCGTCGTATATCAGTTATTGTGGACGGCCATTCTTCAAGCTTTTACTAAGTAAATGCTGGAGTCTCTCAGGGCTCAGTTCTGGCACCAACATTGGTTCTTCTTCACATCAACGACCTTCTGTCGTCCACAACTAATTCCATTCATAGTTTCGCCGACGATAGTACCCTTCACTCCAGTTTTCAGGTTTCTAAACCCATCACTAAACCTGACTTGGAAAACAAACGCAGAGCGATGCAGATATCTCTTTGGCAGGATCTTAATTTAATATTAGATTGGGGCGCCAAAAATCTCGTTCATTTTAATGCATCCAAAACACAATCATGTTCCTTGTCGCGAAAAGAGTCATCAAATACTCATCCTCTACTTATGAGCGGCCAAGTTTTACAGAGCAAAGACACCTTCAATCTTGTGGGCGTCACATTTGAAAGTAACCTTAACTGGCATAAACACATTGTATCTATAGCCATGGCAGCTTCAAAAAATCTTGGATTTCTCTTTCCAGCCAAAAAGTATTTTTCCGCTTCTAATTTATACACTTTATATGTGTCCCAAATCCGACTTTCCTTGGAATATTGTTCTCATATCTGGGGCATGGCGTCCCCCACAACCCTAAGCATTCTTGATTCTATTCAAAGAAGAGCTATTCGTCTCATTAATGATCCTTCACTTACAGAAAGGCTTCCCTCTCTTGCCCATCGTCGGGCTGTGGGGGATTTATCGCTTTTTATATGGCTTCTGCTCTGAAGAATTGTCCAGTATAGTTCCTCCACTTACTGTTCCCAACAGAGAAACTCGTGGTTCCGCGCGTATGCATCCCTATACGGTTCAACTGGACAGACCCCGAACTTCCTACTTTGTTCGTTCTTTTATCCCTAGAGTTTCTAGATTGTGGAACCTGCTGCCCGCGGAGGTCTTCCCTTCCCCCAAATCTTCAAGTATTTAAGTCCCGTGTCAACAAACTCCTTCTTACCTCGCTGAAGACACCCACGGTACGTTAGTATTAAGGCTTTTCGAAAACGTTGCGTTCTCCTTCCTATACTATATTTTTTATATTAAAATATGTATTTTATTCCAAACTAGTCAGACATCTATTAGAAATTAAAGTTAAGCGACTTGGCAACGTTGCATTACAATGTAGCGCCCCCATCGAAAACTTTTAAACCGCATTTGGGGCTCTTTGACATATCTTGGTCATATTGTGGTTGCTGTTATTGCATCCTTTACTAAGTTTAATGAGAGCTTTAATGCGCATTAGCCCGATGCAAATTTGAATAAAACGCATGTGTAAACGCTCTTTAACCGTTTTAAAAGTCGTAATTCCGGATTACATTACAACGCATCTATTAATTACGACTTTCAAAGCCATTTAGGAGCTTTTACACGAACGTTTTGTTCAAATTCGCATTGTGCGTATGCATCCCTATACGGTTCAACTGGACAGACCCCGAACTTCCTACTTTGTTCGTTCTTTTATCCCTAGAGTTTCTAGATTGTGGAACCTGCTGCCCGCGGAGGTCTTCCCTTCCCCCCAAATCTTCAAGTATTTAAGTCCCGTGTCAACAAACTCCTTCTTACCTCGCTGAAGACACCCACGGTACGTTAGTATTAAGGCTTTTAGCCTTCGTAGTTTGTCCAAAGATAAAAAAAATAAAAATAAAAGTTTGCAGAAAAAAAAACGTCAAAAAAGCTATATTTTATTCAAAATATTAACAAAAGTTTTAAAAATGGTAATCCAGCCTTAAAGCAACTATTTTTTGAACGAAGAACGAAAAAAAACATAAAAGTAATGAAAAAATAGGAAAGTACTTAATAAAGCAAAAATGTATAAACAAGTAACAATACTAAAAGCTAATAATTCTTTAATTTTGATATATTCACTTAATTAAAATATTATCCAATAAAAATACAATTAGAATAATGCAAAGTCACGTTCCCATCAAAACCTCTCTTACTTCTGACAATAACTCAGCTTCACAATACACAGCAGCTTATGACGTAGGCAAAGCACGCGTCCTTTATGTTCTAAAACTGCGAGGCGGTATCAAGTTACAACCGCCCTTAAAACGGACAGAAGCAATCGTAATAATATGAAATGGCGGGTGCATCCCCTCGATTTCAACCCCACGGCTTCAGTGACGGAGAATTGAATGTACAGTCAGCAACAGAATGCGCCATATTCACCTTAACCTAAAATATTTTGTGTCAAAACTTATTGACATATTTTTAGTGACAATTCTATTCCATTCTATTTTCGGTTCTTGGCTTTGACACTTCCATACAGCCATCGTCAAGTGGTTGGAAAATTGGATTGTCGGGTTCTAGACCCCCAGATTTTCCTTTTATTTTAAATACCTGTATTTATTTATCTCTATCTCTTTGTTTTACATGCACTAATTGTGACTATCAAGCCAGCGGCTGCTACTGGTATCGCGCATAACCGTCACTTTCACTACTGACGCATTACCGCAAGGTGTGCGCACCTCCTCGACCATACGAGGACACCATGTGTTCAACACCAAAACGTAAAAACCTCAGGCTTTAGGAATCTTCACTCACAGCGCTTAGCCCCAGAAGAAAGAAGCCCCAATTTAGCGTGAATCTTTTCTCGATCCCCAAAGGTACAGCTACGCTCGTACGACGCCCTCAATCGCCTACCCGGGAAGTCTATGTAGACCTCTACGTAAACGTGAACCGCACTACTCGAAGACCGCGGAAAGAGTGGGTAGTGACAATTAATTAACTTTTTATTGGTTATCCGATTAAGCCACATACCTATTAGCAATCCATAGAACCCCACAAGTGAGATTTCAGCGTACCCTAAAATTTTAGTACCTACAGCCTGACCAACAGATGGCGAAAGTAGTACGATGTCGCTTTGCTAATACGATTATCATCAAAAATTTGATAGCAGTCGCTGACGAGCAGTCGGCCAAATCAGTTACAGTGAGGATATACGCAAAATTTAATAAAAATAAAATCCCCGATAAATGGTAGTATGTATCCATAAGATTATTAAATTAATGATTTCAGAATAGGATAGATCGATGGGTTTTTGACCAAACATCGTAAGCGACATTCGTCAGTTTTACTGGAAACGTTTTTTTTCATTGAGTTACTTTTAAAACAAAGTTGGTAATTTTTTGTATATACATTAGAGCACGGCTTTATTTCAGATGAAGATATGTCTATATTGTTTCGGCGGTTCATTTAATTAATGGTAGTTATTTGGGTACACGCCAAAAAATAAATTTAAGTACCAAAAACCAAAAAAAAAAATAAAGAAAGTAAATAGAGAACTGAAAATCGACGTTTGGGTGGCAAGTCTGTCACCGTTGTCAAGATAAATTAAAAAAAAATAAAAATTTAAAAATTAACTATTATTTAGGTTTAGAATTTTAAAATTTTTAGCTTTTTTTTAGGAGATTCTGAAAAATTTTACATTAAATGTCAGATATGTTTGTTTTGTAATTCAAATTAAGAAGAAATCTAAAATAAACACATTCAGATCTCGGTTTTTCTTTAAAAATAACGCGATGGGAAGAAAAATCGTTTCCCGTAAAATTGGCGAATGTCGCTCAAGATATATCCTATTTTGAAATCATAAATTAAATAATCTTATGGATACTGGGTCAATTTATCGGGAATTTTATTTTTATTAAATTTTGCGTATACCCTCACTCTAACTGATCGGGCCGACTGCTCGTCAGCGACTGCTATCAATTTCTGATGGTAATTGTATTAGCAAAGCGACATCGTACTACTTTCGCCATCTGTTGGTCAGGGTAGGTACTAAAATTTTTAGGGGACGCTGAAATCTCACTTGTGGAATTCTATGGATTGATATTCTTTGCTAATAGTCCGGCAGGTAGCAACGCCGGGAAAACAAGAATTTTAGGTTGGCTGACTTTTTGATATGTTGTTTTCCTTCTCTTTTGGGTAGATTCTCGGTTGTTTGGCTGGCGGTTGCGTTGGCGCTCAGCTATGACCTTGACATTTAAAGCTGACACTGATATGTCAAAAAATGCAGACCTTGGTCATATATTATCATTCCAAGCTCCATCAAAATATACCAAACGGTTCAGAAGTTAAAAGGGGGACGATTGTATAATTAGCAATGATAAAAAGTGTCTGGCAATAAAAAATAATGTTTGGTCAACCTATCTAAAGACAAGAAATTGAAAATCAGGTTTCCTAAAGCGTTTTCAAAATCTTGGTTTATTACCTGTACAGGTAGGATGCGAACTAATAAACGTAACTACCAACGCCAGCCAGACAGCCCGGGGTCTATCCAGAAGAGGAAGGAGAAAAACATATCAAAAAATTAGCTGACCCACAATTTTTTTGAAAACGTTGCGTCCTTCTTCCTATACTATATTTTTTATATTAAAATATGTATTTTATTTCAAACTAGTCAGAAATCTATTAGAAATTAAAGTTAAGCTCCTTGGCAACGTGGCATTACAATTTAGCGCCCTCATAGACAACTTTTAAACCGGTTTTGGGGCTCTTTGACATATCTTGGTCATATTGTGCTTGCTGTTATTGCATCCTTTACTAAGTTTAATGAGCAGGCGCGCTTGTGGCGGCTTCGGTTGTATCGGCAAGCGTCGATCTCCGGAGTTAAGCAGTGGAATGCGCGCCCATAATTTGGATGGGTGACCGGCACCAGCGGTGTTTTGGGCAACGGCACACGGTGTTCTGCTCGGGGATGCGGACCGAGCAACAACCATCCAAGTTATGGAATGAATGGTGTGTGAATGGGAAGGAGTAGGGGTCAAGGTACAATAAGCCTTCAGGCTGCAGTGCACCACCTAGGGGGCGGTCGTCGGACCTGGGTGGGATGACCCCGGATAAAATTAAAACGCATCAATTAATTACGACTTTTAAAGCGGTTTAAGAGCTTTTACACGGGCGTTTTGTTCAAATTCGCATTGTGCTAATGCGCATTAAAGCGCTCCTTAAACTTGTCTTTATTTTTTGTATGTTTTATGATTTATCGGACGAATCCAATAAAAAATAGTTAGTCCAACACTTGTGTACAATAAACCAACAAAAACTGTTAATAAAAAAATTGAACCAAAAGAAAGCAAAAATTAAACGAAACTGCCAAGCGGGGAAAACTGCAGGAAACCTAACCTCCCTATTTTTGTGACTTTTCATAAAACTACTCGGAACGCTCCGGACTGTTAGCCTTTTTGTGTTATATTGGTTGTTATACGATAAAGCCAGCTTTCTATGAGAGCGGTTTTCCGCTCGCGGATGATAATTCAGCGTTGTGATTGGTTAGTGCAAATTTAAAATGCCTTTCCCGCCAATCACAACGCTGAATTATCATCCGCGAGCGGAAAACCGCTCTCATGAACAGCCGGCTTAATGCGATGATGATACCTAATTGATTTCTGAGATGTAATGCATTGGTTTTGAAAGTGCCTCTTTCTAGCTGAGACGCAAACCAAAAATGAGTGATTTCTGTAAAATATTCTTAGCCAAATTGGATCCAGTTATCCATTTCTATCAGCGGATTCTCCAAATTGCAACGCTGTGCCCCTTAATCTGAAATTGCGTATAGGGTATACGAAAATATGAAAAGAATTTGATGTAGAATTTAAATAACAACACACATATTTGTCAGCTCACTGTCTGACACTTTTACATCTTTCACTTTGATCACTGATCAGGATTCAAAAGAATACAGCTAAAGAGACAATCCTTAGTTTAAAATATATTTTCATGATTATAATTACTTGATTAAACTTTTATATAAAAATGCCTTATTAGGTACTCATGTATTTTAATTTCTTGAATTCCTTCAGTATGTTCCGCCCCTGATTGTAACATATATTCACATGTCTCTTTAAATAATCCTTAGAATTTCCACTGCTTATATTTTTCCGGTTGGCAGAGCTCTCGCGCACACCATTTGTCTTCCTGAATGTTCTTTCTTATGATAAATTTGAAAGTGGAGTGAAATTTTCCGAATAATTTTTATAAATGGTAAAATAATGTTTTTAGGCCATATTCCACATATTCTTCTTAGTTTGAAACAAAAATTATCTAAAATTTTATAATAAAATAAAAGCATAAATTGACATTCTTTTGCATTATTACAACCTCAAAATTAATTCCGATCTAGCCGTTAGCATCATCAACTATGAATCTTATTTTAATCCTATTTAAATACAAGTACCCACTTTTGTTTCTAAATTTGCATTTTTATAAAAAAATTCTTTGTGATAATACAGGGTGTTACAAATTCGTGGGGCACCATTATAAGATCTCGGAAACGGTAAGAGATACAGGGTTCGTTATATTGAGGCAAAGTTGCGCATTCTCTCTCGACAGCAAGCTGCTTCCAGAAGCTATAAACGTCCTGCTAGAAGGACAGATTTATTTGAGGAACTATGTCCTACTACCAGGACGAAGACTTCGCACAAAAGTACATATATATATAACAGGTGGCCCACCATATTCGACACGGTCTGTAGCTGGATAACCATGGGGTTTTTAAAAAACTAAATACTGAAACATATACAGGTCGGATAAGGCACAGTATAAAATTATTTTACTCTATACAGGATGTCTCAAAAACTGTGACGTATCAAAGTTATATTTTTTTAAATGGAACACCCTATATTTTATGACGGTTTTAGATTCTACATAAAAATATAATTTAAGTTTGTTAATAGTATCAAGTCTCTAATTTTATTCGTTTTTGTGATATTTGATTTTTTTTAAAATGCAGGGGTGCAATTAAATTAATTTTATTTTAACAATATAAACTCTTTAAACTTTAAAATTTGTTACAAGATTAGAAGAAGTCTGCCTTATCATACGTAGGTCATATTAAGATCATAGATTATACAGGGAAATCAAAAAATAATTTCAATTTTTTAGAAAGTCAAATTGCAATATCTCTCTTATTTTAAATGGAACACCCTGTATTTTTTACACCACATGATGACAAACCAAATGCTCTTTCAAATGGTGTATAGGTTGCCTATACCTATCTTTTTACTTTTTAAGTAAATTCCGTTTTAACATATTTTTATTCCAAATGTCTATTTAAATGTAAGTAGGCTGTGATATAGCTATGCCTATTTAGTAAGCCGTTATTGCAAAATGTAAATTTGTTGGAAAAAAGCACAAAATTAAAAGATTTTGTATTATCTGCCACTATTTTTAAAATTCACAGAAAAAAATTCAATAGTTGCTTATAATGCTACATCCAATAACACTTATTTCAGCTGAATGTGGTAATGATAAAACTTGTGTTTTTAAACAATCTTAATAACGCCTCTGGTCAGTTATGATGACATTCTGTGACCTATAACTCGTTTCTTCCATTATCCATAATCACTGTGTCAAATTTTTTAAAGCAACTATTAAGGTTATCAGATGGTTTCTCTTGGAATATTTTTAGGATTAACTCTAGACTAAAGTAAACCATTTTCTTCACATCCTACCAGTATTATATCATCTTGTTGTTGTAGAAAAGGGTTTTTATTTAAAATCATTGAAATTTCTTTTAAACTGACTAAAACACTGGTAATCAATAAAAAGATAAAAAAAAATGGCTGCTATGTCACAGCCAACTTTAATTTAAATAAACATTTGGACTAAAAATTTGTAAAACAGATTTTACTAAAAAGCACAAAAGATAGGTATAGGCAACCTATAACCATTTGAAAGAGTATTTTATTTGTCATCATGTGACGCAAAAAAATACAGGGTGTTCCATTTAAAATAAGAGAGTTATGGCTATTTGATTTTCTAAAAAATTGAAATTATTTTTTGATCACTCTGTACTATATTTAATTTTGATTTGACCTACGTATGATATGTCAGACTTCTTCTAATCTTGTTACACGTTTTAAAGTTTAAAGTGTTAAAATGTTAAACTAAAATCAATTTAATTTTACCTCTGCATTTTTCAAAAAATCAAATATCACAAAAACGAATGAAATTAGACACTTAGTACTATAAATAAACTTGAGTTATTTTTTAAAGTAAAATCTAAAACGGTCATAAAATATAGGGTGTTCCATTAAAAATATATAACTTCGATACGTCACACTTTTTGAGACACCCTGTATAGACTAAAATAATTTTATACTGTGGTCTTATCCGACCTGTATATGTTTCAGTATTTACTTTTTTAAAAACCCCATGGTTATCCACGTACAGACCACCGTGTCGAATATGGTGGGCCACCCTGTATATATATATATATATATATATGTTAGTTCGTAGTGTTTCACGGATAGATGAATGTGTAGAGTTGTCAATCCGGGAGTATATCCGTTGGTCATTTGTGTTCCTTGCGGAATTTTGAATTGATTGAATATATATATATATATATATATATATATATATATATATATATATTTTTATATAAATTTAAAAGTTTTTAATTTTGGTCTGCTTAAAAAATTTCTTTTCCTTGAATGTCTTAATCATACTGACCAATTTGATCATTTTTCGATGACCTTGATATTTTAAACACTCAGTAAAAGTTGGTGAATTGATGACCAATTTACCATTTATGACCATTTCGTGACCAATTCGGAGCTGGTTTTAAAACCTCAAATTTTACATTTTTGGCCGCTAAATAGATAGGGCTCCTGGCAAACGTCTTCGCAACATCGGTATTAAAAATAACGACCGTGGTGGCACTACCGCGTTGTCTAAGAGGTGCTGTGAAATGCATAACTGCATGTTTCAGTGCTTGGACAACGTTGACGGAACAGGGGAACGATGGGGAACGACACCCACGGTACCCTGGTATTTAGGCATATGCCGTTGTGGGATGTCAAAAAAGATCTTAGGTATTATTTATAGTAGAACCTTGCAGTATTTAGGAACCTAAGCTATTTTTTTGGGAAATAAAAGAAACCATAAGCAAAGCCATCATAGATAAGAAAAATATAAAACAAAAAATGTATTGCCTTGGGTAAAAAAGTTAGAGAACATAGTAAAAAAATGTGTTACATTGGTTGGAAATGTCAGTATTTATGGTTACTTATAACATGTTTTTTTTTTAACGAACAGAATATATTATGCTTACAATTTAATCATTTAATAATGGCTATTAACTTCTTACCAATTTTGCTTTAGAAAGTGCTTTTTACCTAGATTTATACATATTAGATTAGATTAGATTAGATTAGAGGTGGATTGCATATCCTTTAACACTGCAACCTGCTCAGGTTTATTGTGTGTCCTCCGTCCATAGGTTAGAGCACGCTATCCAAGCCGGTCTGTTTAATCAGACTCCACAAGCTTGAAACTGGCCCCTTGGTATATCTTGCCGCTTTAGGTTTTTCTTCACCCAGCCTTGCAAACCGCAGACGACAAAGGGCTTCGCAGTAGCACCATACGTGTTCTGCGGTTTCTTCCTCCTCCTGGCAGAACCTACATAGGTTTTCTTCTGCCAGGCCCATAGTTTCCATGTGTTTATTCAGTCTGCAATGACCTGTCAGTTGACCCACTATTATTCTTACTGCCTTCCGGTTATAATTCAGAAGGTCTTTTGTAAATTCTGGCGAGTAAGCCTTGATGAACACTTTCGCCTGACGCTGTCCTGGTGTTCTCCTCCACCAGTCTTGTGATTCCCTCATAATCCATGATCTAATGGATGACCTTACCTGGCATGATGGAATACCACAGTAGGCTCAGACCTACCATTGTCCTACCAGCCCTCCTTGCCAATTTATCGGCTTCTTCATTGCCTTCGTGGCCTTTGTGTCCTGGTACCCAGGCAATGGTTAGCTTGTTGGACGCACCCACCTCTTCCAGGGCAATTACGCAGTCCCGCACCAGCTTGGAGCCGATTTTGCATGAACTGAGTGCCCTGATGGCTGCCTGGCTGTCCGAATAGATTACTATGGTTTTATCCTCATAGCTCCTTCTGATGATTTCCCTAGCACATTGTTCTATGGCTACAATTTCGGCCTGGAACACAGTAGGGTATTGTCCGAGACCCAAGTTTATTTTCGTCCTTGGTTTGTCCCCATATATACCTGCTCCAACTCCTTGGTCTGTTTTGGAGCCGACTGTATACCAGATTAGGTCGGCTTAAATGGGAAGCCCTGCCATCCAGTCCTTTCTGTCTGGTATTAAAGTTTGAAAACCTTTGTTTAGCCAGTAGCTTGGTACCATTTTGTCTGAAGGCATCTCACACACTGAGTTGACTTCTTGGTCCTCCTTGAATCTCCATTGTATGGCCCTTTCCTGTCTTATGATAGGACTCTGGCCTTGTTTGAGACGGTATTGTACCGCTTTCACTTCACCCTGTATGTAGATGTGAAGTGGCGGTAGATTAAGCAGCGCTTCCAGTGCTGCAGTAGGGGTCGATTTCATGGCCCCCGTAATACATAGACAAGCGAGTCTCTGTATACTTTGTAATTGCCTTATTGCCGTCTTTTGTAGCGTCTTTGCACCCCAGGCAATTGACCTGTAGGTTATCATTGGTCTGACGACCATTTTGTATAACCATAGGTTCATCTTCGGACTGAGTCCCCAATTCTTTCCGCAAAGTCTTCGGCATCTACCCAGGGTAGTTCTTGCCTTCTTAGATTTATACAACAAAAGAAAAAACATCAATAGATTATTTCGCAAAATATAATTTTAAAAGTTTAACGTAAGCAGCGCTACAGTAATCAAGTCAACAAAAAAAGCTGTTAGTCCCTGGGCCAGTAATAAAATGGTCTTTATGATAAAAAAACTTTTTAAACCTTCCTTTTGACGAGTCTACCACGAATATTGCATACCGCCATATATGTAAGTGGTGCTTTAACCCAGCCTGTCAATGTAAAATGTTTTGGGTGCCGTACTGGGTAAATGCGTTACTTTTTTTGTCAGACAAGTTTACCATAATGCAATTTTTATAAATTGTGCCAAAATTGTAAGTGTTACAGTCACGAGACTATAAGGCCCATTGACATGTTTTTGGGAAACGGATTGGGCGGGTCTCGTAACAGTAACACTTACGATTTATGGCAGAATGTTTAAAAATTGCATGTAAAACATTGTTGTGAACTTGTTCCAAAAAAGTGACGCGTTTCCCTAGTTCGACATCCGAAACATGTCAAAATTGATAGGCTGGGTTAAAGCGCCGCTTCCATATACAGGGTAATTTAAAAATCGATCACAAAACTTAAGGGGTAATTCTACTTGACAAAATAAGGGTAGAGTTTCATATAATTTTGTTTTCAAAATGTCATTCGTTTTCGAGTTACAGTTTCGCCATATTGCATTTATTTTTTAACCAATCCAGTTTATATTCGGCACACAAATCGAGCTTTGCAGATTCTAAAATTTTAAGACAAAAATACTTTTTTAAATACCGCCAGACGGCACTTTACCTAAAACTTAAAATTTATTTACATCATAACTTTTTTATTTAGACAGATATCGCCATTTTATAGACAATCAAAATCTTAAAAAATAAGGTACTTTTTCTTAAAGTCGATAAACCTTACCGTTTAGGCACCAATAGAACATCAAAGTTTTCATCAATTTTAATCAAATTACCTACATACATACAGGGCCTCCAGTAACTCAACTGACAAACTTTACGGGGTAATTCTACAACAGAAAATAAGAAACAAAACTTCATATTAAATATGTCCTAAACGTCTTAGTATTTGAACCACGGTGTGTTAAATATAAAAAAATGTAAGTTACTGGACACCCTGTATGTATATAGGTAATTTGATTGAAATTGATGAAAACTTTGATGTCTATTGGTGCCTAAACAGTGAGGTTTATCGACTTTAATAAAGAGTACCTTATTTTTAATTTTTTGATTGTGTATAAAATGGCGTCCCCAGCTTGCGATATCTGTCAAAATAAAAAGTCATAATGTAAATAAATTTTAAGTTTTAGGTAAAGTGCCCTCTGACGATATTTAAAAAAGTACTTTTGTCTTAAAATTTTAGAATCTGCAAAGCTCGATTTGTGTGCCAAATATCAACTGGATTGGTTAAAAAATAAATGCAATATGGCAAAAAACCAAAATAAAAATTGAACTTTGACGACTTGTAACTCGAAAACGAATGACATTTTGAAAAAATTTATATAAAGCTATATCCTTATTTTGTCAAGTAGAATCACGCCCTAAAGTTTCGTAATCGATTTTTGAATTACCCTGTGTAGCGGTATGAATAGTCGTGGTAGACTCGTCAAAAGGAACACCCTTAAAAAGGTTTTAAGTGTTCTTATCATGAACTCTATTTCATAACTGGCCGAGGGACTATGGCTGAATTAAAACATACCAGTTTTTCAACAACAAAAAGACAATGATAAAAAGCTCACATTTTTACCATAAAATTGAAAAGATCCCATAAAAATAACTTTTACTCGACTCCCAACCCTTACGTCCATAAATCTCATCGGATAAACCCTAAAGCCCCGTACGCACGTTCCAACTCCCATTGCATGTAAAATGACACTGGACTGGCATGAGAATATAACTATTGTGTAAGTGTCCTTATAGTTTTTATTCAATTTAAGGTAACTTGATACATTAGTAATCATATAATTGGACTTCTGAGTGGCTAATTGAATTTAACTTTTCTTGTATTGAATTTTCTTTTGTGAATTGGCCCTGATGTATTTATTGAGTTAGTCCAGTTATTTAATGAGAGCTTTGATGTTAGTCAATGTTGGAGTTAAAAAGTTCTTGTAACATAATTTGTGGGTAATTTACCTGGCATACCATGTACTAAAAAATATATTGTATACAGGGTGTTACAGAATGTAGTTAAAAAAATTAAGGAAGATTCTACATCAAAAATATGAAGAAAAGTTCATATAAACATGGGTCCGCAAATTTTTCGTTCTCAAGATACAAGGTGTTAATTTAAATCGCTTTAAAATTTCGTCAAAACGTATTTTATACTCTATTTTTTGGAAGAGAGAGTAATAAATCATTTAATTTTATGGCAATTCGCTTTCTATGTTAGTCCGAGTATAAATATTTTTCTTCAATTCTACCTGTAATGTACTGATAAGGCATCATAATTTTAGGCCGGCAAGACCCCGCTCTAAAATTCGTCAACCTCTTGGGTCAAATACAAAGAAATAACAGATGTTTACCCGTATTTACGTGGGAATAATGTGATAAAAACCTTGACAGTGGCGGTGCGCTTGAGTTTATTTTTGGAAACTTACCCTTTTTAAACAGTTTAGGTAAAATGAAAATCTTGTTTCTTTTATATGTGTAAAAAATTTATTTTAAAATTTATAGTATATCAATATTGTACAGTTGGTATAATTATAGTTAATAATAACCATTTTATTAAGAAAATAATACACATTAAAAATGCATAGTCAAAAAATAATTATTTAAAATATAATCTATACCTAATTAAATATGCTACATAATCTACATCTAGTTATTCACATTCTTCCATATCTGACATACTATCACTACTTGAGTCATATGAGTCTACTTGTATAATTAGAGGTTCAACAGTTGTATCTACTATTATATCCAAAGACCACATTTTATTTTCTACTTCTAATACATGTTCGACACATTTTTTCCAGTTTTCTGGGGAAGCATTAGATATGGCAATTTGAAATAGTTTTTTTATATCTACTAGTTTAAACCTAGTATTATTTCTGGCTACTTCACCTTTCACTTGTGCCCATATAAGTTCTATGGGGTTTAGTTCGCAGTGATAAGGTGGCAGCCGATATACAGTTATATTTTGTTTCTTGGCTATTTCATCAATTACAAAACGTGTGTACTTAGCTTTATTTGTGGCGACTTCACTTTTTACTAGCTGCAACAACTCTAGTTTAACACTATCTGTAGGATGTTCAATATTTTGCTGCATCAACCAGGATTGAATGTCTTTTTAAGCCAGCTTAAAGAGCATTTTGTACGCGCTTCCTGCCTCCGAATGCCTCTGTTCCAGACCGGAAAACAATTTTTAAATGGGTTGCTAACTTAAGGGCAACTGGTTCTTGACTTTCCTAAATCAAGACAGCGATCCGAGATGAAACTGCTGCTATTCCTCAAGATATGGTGATAAAAGTAATGCGGAACTTCTAGGAACGCTTTCGCATGTGTGTCGCTGCTAACGGCCGTCACTTACACGATATAATTTTGAAAACATAGTTAAAAAAACCTTAAAGTGTGCTCTTTTTGAAAATAATAAAAGTTTAGCTTCATATTTTATAGTAGACTTTTTATTTGCTACCCAAATGTGGGAGTCCATTCTGCCGCACCCTGTATAATCGAATACGTTTTTAACAATCTGCTTTTCGTTTACAGTTAAATGGCCGAGACATGCGCGTTTCTGCGGAGAAGCCATTTTTACAATACTGTAATACTTTGAACAATACTTTAACAATTTATAACCACTCAGTTGCACATACGGAAAGATATTAAAGTATATATAAAATTTATAATCCTTATTTAACGCAATTCGGTGTATTTCTACCTGTTCTTTGCACAGAGACTGGTGCGCCTATGGTTTACAACCTTCTAACCGTCCCGAGACATTTTTATTACTATCTCTTGCAAAAAAATGAAGTATAGTAAAAATTGCTAGACTGGATATAAACCTTATTTAAATAGATACAGGGTGTTTCCTCAGATTTTGACTGCTTCTAGCGATCTTATTATTTCCGATAGAAAAAGAAAATTTAAATAAAAATTGTAGGAAATCATCCAGACCGTCCGAATTTGCTACTTAAAGAAACAATTGAGCATCACCGGCAAACTTTTTGACTTATTGTATACTTTTTTAATGAAACATCCTATATATTATTTGTTTATTGGATAGCGCCTAAAATTCCTGTTTTAAAAATATATATGTTGCCTATAATTCATTTATCCATTATTAAAATATTTGCTATTAAAAAATCAAAATATTACTTATTTACTATATGTAATAAACCACAGTAACCATTGGAAAACAAAGTTATCAAAAAATGACATGTCTTTTTATGTTATAGAAAGTTCCTCTTGACGGTACCGGCATACCTGGGTGAAAAACTCGATAATCGGCTTGTGCTGCACTGGCATTTTTATTATTCTTATAAAAGAAATAAATTATTTCCCTCTTTTCCTCTTTAGTATAACCCATTTTGCTACTTAATATTGGCAAAATTTAAAAACGAATTGACAACTAAATGTTATGTCTCATGCCATCGGATCTTATTACGAATGTTATACCCCAAAATGTTTGTCTTCCAAGCGGTTGGAACTGTCAAAAACGTCTGGCGACTGAGAAAATATCTTTTAATAGGTACCAAGTAACATCAACATAATGTAACATTTAGCTTTTACAAAATGACAAAAGTTAAGTTTTAATTTATAAAACTATGGTACCTGTTACCTGTCAAAGCCACTATGAGTCAAAATTCATAATCTTCAATCGCTTCTACCTATGTGGGAGCATGTGCTAAAAAACTTTCAGCTTTTACAATATGACAAAGGTCTGCCGCTCACGGGCTCTTGGATTATAAACAATGGTTGTCTCGGCTTAGTCCATCTCCTATCCACGCAGTGACATAAATTTCCTATAAGAGTTTTGAAAGTGGCACTACGTGTATGTGATTCAATGAGAAAGATGTTTCTTAAATTTTGATTGTATCAAGTTTTTTTGCTTTCTTTTAACACCTCCATATCTTTTAGTTTCTACTCAGTCAAACTGCTTTTTAATGCACCCTATTCATCACGGTACATTTAAACTTACTGAACTATCCATAGACAAATAAAGACAAGATTAAACCAACAATAAACCATTTACCATCTCCCAAATTAAAAAAACATTGTTAATAAAACTGCCCTCGCTACTTTATACACACTTAAACTCCGCTACAATAGCGTGTAACACAACAATATCAAAACAAAAGTCTGTTGTTGAAATATATTTCTCTAGAGCTCTCTTAAAACAATGCGAAAACGAATTGTTTAATATCTTGACAGACGCTCTAAAATAGAGCCGAGAGCCAGAGCAAACGCTGCAGGAACAAAGCAAGTGGACGGATGAAAAGGGTGAGAGGCGTGACGAGAGTAATTGTGTCCAGAGAGGCTCATTAGCTCGCTTTAATTGCCGGTACAATCTAATACAACACGGGATAAGAACACCTTCCGTGGGGCCCTGTGGGTATTGTGGACCTTTGGGTGTTAACATCACTGTATATTTCCTTTTTTGAGATACTTTGTTCATGTTTCATACAGTTGAAGGGGCAGGTAAGAGAAAGATAAATGTCGTTTTCATGGGCGTAGCCAGGTACAGGCAGGGGAGCAGCTGCCCCCCTCTAGCTGTGGACAAGATTTTTTTGTTAATGTTAAAATTATACGTGGATTTAACGACTTCACAACGATAAAAATATTTAAAATATGGAGTGTGTTTCCTTATTGTAGTAAGAAAAATTAAAGGCACATTTATGAGCCTATTACTTACTACATTTAAAAAATTTTAATAAAAGAAGTATTAAAACATGATATGTGAGGTATGATATAAAGGTACCATTAAAGGAAGATAGGACAATAAAATATATCAATAATAATGCCATTTAAAAATCAAAAATAGCAGTCATGTCCGGGTAAACTGGTAAGTAATGATAGAAATAAATCAAGCAATGTGTCGTACTGAGGGGAAAGGAAAAAAGGAAAGTATTCCCCTTCTATCAGATCTCTTTTACCTGAAGACTCTTTTTTCTGGTTTTGTCAGAAATTTTTATTTAAAAAAAGTAATTACTGTAGTAAGGGGGTGGGTCTGTTACCTAAAGACCTTTTTTTTGGTCGTCAACAATATTAGTTTTTAGTTTTTCGTTGCCTGCCCTCCCTTAAACAAAATCTTGGCTACGCTCATGGTCGTTTTTGCCAAAAATTAATTAATTAATGCAAAAAGCTTTACATTTTCATTGCATTATCTTTTAAACCCACAAGCAAAATATATCAACAATATACAGTTTTTTTCTAGACAATATACGTTAAATTATGGGCTTTTCATTAAATTTTCTAAATTTTAAATGCCCCTAATATTAAGATATATAAGTTTTCATTATTATAAGAAATGCAACATGTCCTTATTTTGAAAAGAAAAGTTTAGATAAATCACCTATGAATTAACATATTTAAAAATCAGCATCTTATTCTCAAACACCCGGTATAAATAGTTTAGACATGCCAATACAGGAATTGACTTTTTGTATCTCCACATATCTCAAAAACGGCTGCCTGAAACAACGTTTACCACCTGCACTTTTTTTTATGTAAAATATGTTGAAAAACCAGTTTTTTTTTTTCTAAAAGTTACATACGAAATGGCTTTAAAAATTATTTTCTTTTTAATTTGTGCAAAATACGGCAGGTGGCGCCCTCTAAAGTTTAGAATATAATTGATAGCAGATTCTAATATCTTACCTTTCAAAACAACCTCCAGCCAATTATTGTGACAGCAGATTCTAATATCTTACCTTTCAAAACAACCCCAGCCAATTATTGTGACAATATGCCTATTATTAACAAATTTATTTATAGTCAACTAAAACCTAAATAAATTTTCGACACCCTGTATTTCCAAAATCATCCACTGTTAGACTAAGGTAAGATGGTTTAGATCGTTATATTTTATCCTTAGAAATTAATAGTAATAATAGTATTATTTTTTTCGCGTCGTAAAATATCTTTTAAATGGTTATTTAATATACGAGGTGATTCATTTCAAAATCCTACCTTTTGTCGTAGCCTGTATATCTTAAATGATAATTACTAATTCGAAAACTACAGAATAAACCGAACATAACAATGTTTTATTTTCTTTTACATATTAATTACAATAATATAAATTACGTGTGGTGTTTTTTCCAATTTTTCGATCATCTCTCCCTCTGGTGAGATTTGGTGAGATTGGCTTTAACCACCCTACACCCGACCCCCAAAATCACCTGAGATTTCTATATGTAAAAAGGCACCATATTTTTTTTTAACTGAAATTTTGATTTCGTCGTCGAAATAATTTTGAAGACCAAAAAAAAAAAGATTTTCTTGTAGGAGAAAAATTAAGAAATATTTGCACACATTTGCATCCTCACTCCCCGCGGTGATATTTGGTAAGATTCAACTCGAAATAAATAAATAAACTGAATAATTTGTTTATAGTGCACGATAAGAAAAGGAGTGCAAATTAATCACTTGACACTCGGTACATCATATAAAAAGTGTATAAGGTTTGTTAAATTTTTTGATATTATTTATAATAACATTTTTACCACTGTTGATATGTTTGTTTGATGTTGCAGTGTTGTTAAAACAATTGTTATTTTATAAATATAAATAAGTAAGTAAAAATTTAATGAGTTTGTTTTTACACATTTTAATTTAAAAGAAAAAGCACAGTGATCCCTTAATATGAACAATAAATAATATAGGTAACAGTTTAATAAACGGTTTTCTGCTATTTTAAGGGTTTTTAAAAATTATTGATACTTACATATTTTAGACACTCGTCTAAATAAAACGTAAGTGGCGCACATCCAAAATATTCCGTAAAAAAAAAATATCAGTAAACAAACTTACGGGACCGGGGAGTGAAAAGGGGTGCTGGGTGGGGTAAAATTGGTAAAACGAGTTAATGAAACTGAACATTACATGCAAAATTAAGTAAAAATTACATTAAAAAAAATGTTTGAGAATAAAGATAAAATTATGGTAAATATAAAATTATTAATTCATAACCTAAAATTAAGAAGAAAAACGACTAAAAACATCAATTATACCATGCTAAATATGGAAAGCATTTGGCAACATCGGAAGGTTCTGATTTTATTTATGAGTGAATAAAAGAAAGAATTCACACAAACTGGATTCATAAAGTGTCTCTGGTGTAATTAAATGATTAAAAAAAAACACGTTGACTATCCAGAACTAACCTGACCACCCTTTATAATCCCTCTTTTATTATTAAACATTTATACAACGTTGCCAATTGTCCATAATAAAAGTGGACAAATGCCAAAAAATATTTTTTTATTATAAAAAAAAATTAAAAAAAAATTACCGCGCCTTCATATTATTATTAAGGACAACTAATAGATAACATCCCAGCAAACCCTATTTGCCGGCAATGTACATTTTTCATATTGGCATTGATGGTAAAGCATTGGCAATTGGTGGCAATATTATGCCAACATCTTATACGCATTAAAAAGTCAACCCTAAATAAACACTTAATTGCCAATAAATTTTACATGCAGGCGAATTGCCGGCAAGCATACAAAAATGGCGGCATACCAATCCTGATTAAATAAAGCACGCGTTTTTGTTGCAGGCAAATAAACATTGGAATTTTGAAGGCAAACCTTCAACACATATTCATACTTTTTAAACCCTATTATTAACATTGGTATTTAACTAACATTAAATCAATTTTTTTTATCTATTTTATTTATAATGGCAGCTAAACAACATTATTTTATGTTTTTTTTTTACATAATTTAATGGCCTTTTCATAACACAAAAATCATGCAAATAAAAATTAGGTTAAACAAAATGTTTATTGAGAAAATAAAAATTTAATGATGGTAAAATTAGCTACGTTAATTTCGACCGATAAATGACCGCTTTGTGTATTTGTTTTCTACGTGGTTTTCTAGCTTTTTAGTTTCTTTTTAAAGAAAAGAGTTTTTAATAGACATAATTAAATGTATTCATTACCTAATAAGTGTGTGTTGTGTGATTAATTGGTGATGGCTAGTCGAGAAGGCAAGATATTCAAGTAGACTGTTAAGAGCTGTAAACATTTTGTTTAAAACTTTATTAAAAGTTTTAAAGACGTGTTAATAAAAAATATTATATATATTTAATAGTTTTTTGACATACCGATAGATGGCGTAATGGACAATAAACTACTACGTTTCTGCAATATCTTCGCTTTTTATCGTCTAAACCGTACCCATTAGACAAAAATAATTCTATTGCGGTCTGCGGTAGGTGATCTCACTTAACTTTGAAAGAAATATCTTCGGCTAGTGTAAAAATCTGCATCTCCAAGTTGGACAGTGTTCCGAGAGATGGTACTTTGCATTGCAAGGAAATTGCATGCAGTAAGAAGTTTTTTCCTATTTTAATTTTCAAATAAAATATCGCATCATTTTAGCTTTTAAAAGAAAGTATATGCGACAATTTTCGTCAATAAGACGTCAGCTTGCTGCTTGGGAGTATCTGCATTTGCCCACTTTCGTGTCTTTTGTTATCTTTTTGCCAATAACTTATTAATGATGGAAGCCATCATCTTAAACGCATTTTTTGCCAATAATTTATTAATGACGGTTGCCATCACTTTATCTGCAACACGTGGCCTAATAACGGCCAATTGCCCACTTTCGCGTCTTTTGATACCTTTTTGCCAATGCCTTGCCATTAAAGAGTGTTGGCAATGCCAGTAAATTAAATGTACAACGCCGGCAAAAAATGTTATATGCGATGTACCTGAAAATATTTTAAAAAAGCGTGTTAAAAATCGTTAAAATAGAAAACCGTATACTAAATAATTACCATAATATATTTTTAACGCGCTTGTTGGAGCTAAATCATACCGAATATCTTTTCCATTGTATTCCAGCTCTGAACAAAACATAAAAACTATAAAACCGGAAACAATACAAGACATTTTCCATTAAGTGACGGTAATTCGACACCGAAAACGTCCGTCCAGGGATCTACCCAACCGGCCGCTAGGTGCAGCTACGGTCGTTTAGTGATACAGGCCACGTGACCATGGCATCCTTTATTTTCATCTCGTGACTCCCATCGGACAAAATCAAATTTAGTTTTGAACACGGAAAATGCCACTTTTTGCCATCTCTCTCGCTCTTATTCAATCAAAACCGATACTTTTTGACGTTTTTGACGTTTCGAGGTTGAGGAAATTATATCGAGGAGGGCTTAACGGACATTTTACAGTGCATTGGCAGGGTTCAATAAGGGAGTTGCTATTGAATTACAGTGTGTTACTGTCAGGTTTAGGAATAACCCCTGACTTGTATTTGGACCGCTTTTTAAATTATCGAAATAATTTGAAATTTAAGCTGCCGGAAAATTGAATCGGTTTTAAAAAAATGTCTAAGCTTTGTCTATTGTCTTAAATGGTGTATTTTATGACGTTTTTTTAAGGACACGGTAAAAATAAATTTATTTTTACTCAAATTTAAATTAACATAATAAGATTATTTTGTTAGGAAGTACAAAAAAATACGAAATAACTATTATTTTTCGAAAGCGTATATATATATATATACATATACAGCGTGTCTTCGGAAGTTCTTAACAAATGGGACAATTCTTTATTATTAATTTTACGAAAAAAAGTATCTCTTCATAAATAAAAAGTCCTGCTTGATGAGAAAATACATTTCCACAAAAATATTTGAAGGTTGGATGTACAGGGTGGCCTAAAAATTACTTGTTTCCAAATTAAAATAAGGGTTATTTTCTAACTACGGTACCAAACTTTAAAGGGTGATTTCTTATGTCATTTTATAAACAAAAGTTCCTATAAACATATGTCCGAGTTGCTTCGTTTCTGAGATACAGGGCGTTAAATATTTTTTTAAAGGACTGTTTGTTTTTAATTATCTTAAATACGAAGCCAGATAGAAAAAAATGTACTACACTAAAAAGTTGTATTTTTAGTTGCTTTAAAGGAAAAAACTTAAAAATTGCATTAAAAAGCCAGTGGCGTACATTTTTCTCTTAATAATATTGGCTGTTGTGCCCACTGTACGCCACTGGCTTTTTATGCAGTTTTTAATAAATAACACTTAAAAAGGTGAAACCGACCTCCAAAAAAGAAATAAATTTCACTAAAAGTTGAAAATCAAAAAATTAAATCGGTAATAACATTAGGTATTAAAGTATAAAAAGCTTTTGCTTATTTACATAGTTATTGAAATTTAGTAGTTTTAGTGAGTATTATTTCTTTTTTAAAGTCGGTTTCATTAAAAAAAGTGTTTATTTTTCGCTTTTTGTTTTATTTTTTGCTCTCTTATTTAATATTATTACTATTAAATCGGTAAACATACACTAATGGTGAGTTTATAAAAAAATTTAGCATTTATCATTTAACATTTTACATTTAACATTTAAGATTTAGCATTTAGTAATTTAGACACTGTTCATAAAAATATTAAAAATTAGATGTTTGGTCATGCGCATTGTAATGATATTTGACTTTTGACAGAAGACAGCCGCTTGCTTGTCAGTAATAACATTGATCCCATTACAAAAACTTTATTAATTTCACAATTCGGCGAGTCCATCTTTAACTTAGCGCAGATCAAAACAATAATAAAACCAAAATATATCAAATTATGACATTACAGAAAACATTCCGACATTTGACAGGTTTTGACATGCGCAGTCGAATTTTCATTTAGCATTTAATTTAAGAAGATAAAAGTTGGCCAACTCTTAAATGATAAATGTTAAATCCTAAATGTTAAATGAGTTTTATGAACGTCTACATGAATCACCATAAGCCGAACTTTTGTTAAATACTAAATGCTAAATGTTAAATGTTAAATTAAATGCTAAATTTTTTTATAAACCCACCATAAAGAACATTACCTGTATCTCTTTCAGAGACTACAGCAAAAGCACAGGGACGTGTAATTTGATTAGTTCAAAATGTTACATGCAAAACTGTGACATTGGGGGATCATGGTTAGTTCTCCTTAGTTAAATCTGTTTTTTAAATTCTTAATAAAACTAATTTAAAAAAAATAACCAACTAGAACTAACCATGACCCCCTCCCCTCCCCTAATGCCAATCAATCAAATTACACGTTTCTGTGCTTTTTTACTGTAGTCTCTCTTTCAGTTCGGTGAAAAGGGTAAATTTTACCCCAAGGTTGTCGATTATGAAGGCAGCCCAGATGTTTGAGCATATACCAGGCTAGAGGCAGCTTTGCCGCATAGTACCTTTCTTTCGTGCGATTTTAACTTGGTTTTCTGTGAGACCACCGCGGAAGTGCACTCTTTCAAATAAAAAATAATTTTTAAAATCGGTCCATAATTGACGGAGTAATCGCGTAACATACAGGCGAATTGATAACGTTTTTCTTTTTAAAGTCGATTAAAAATATCGGGGAAAACTAAAAAACAATATTCTACGGCTATGTCTGACCTTGTTTTTCGATATAAGCATCAACGAAAATTGTCTCGCTCTAGAACATCTCTATTTCACGCATTGCCAAAAATTGTTCATGAAAGTTTTGAAGTGGCACGACGTGTGTAGTATATTATCATTAAAAATTACTTTATTGTTTTCTTATATAGTATACTATTTTAGTGTGACTAAACTACGCATGGTCATTTTTATATTTTTGAACTTTGCATTACTGCACTTACTTTTTAATAAGCAAATAATATCATTTTCCTACGACCACTTGTGAAAATAGCAAATAGCATACTGATTTCATGCATAGAAAATGCGTTATATCACACTAGTGTTGCAAAGTACTTTACAGCACTAGTGTTGCAAAGTACTTTACAACACTGGTGTGATACATATTAGGATGTCATTCTAAAAACTGCTATTGGTTTTGCAAGTGACATATTTATTGTAGTGACAGTAAAAAAACTTTTTATTTACCTTAAACGGTAGAACCCAAATTAGCGAAAATCATCTTATTATATATTTATTAAAATTTACGAAAAATAAAAACATAAACAAAAATAGACATAACCACAAAAAACAACTTTCACTGACTGGCACAGTGTTGTCAGGTAAGTAGATCAAATTAAAAATCCTTCTACCTTTGAGCACGTACTTTATAGAGGCAGCCTTGCCGCTTGACCGTTCGACCTAAAGCGCCAGAGAAAAAAGCCTATAGATCAAATTCCTTCCTCTCTTTCTTCGTGTACTGAAACAACTAGTTAAATATTTTTTTTAATCCCTAATTAAACCTAAGGCTAATACACACTTTATGAATCCACTTTCTTTTATCCATTCATAAATAGAATCAGACCCTTCCGACGTTGCCAAATGCTTTCCATATTTTGCATGGTAACTGACGTTTGGTACCGTTTGGTAGTCGTTTTTCCTTACTTTTAGGACTTTAGGTTATGCATTTACAATTTTCATATTTTTTTATATTTTTTCTTAAAAATATGAGGAAAAACTGTTATTTTTACTTAATTTTATATGTGATGTTCAGTTTCATTAACTCGTTTTACCAATTTTAACCCACCCAGCACCCCTTTTCACTCCCCGGTCCCGTAAGTTTATTTACTGATATTTTTTAAAAAACGGAATATTTTGGATATGCACCACTTACATTTTATTTAGAAGAGTGTCTAAAATATGTAAGAATCGATAATTTTTAAAAACACTTATAATAGCAGAAAACCGTATTAAACTATTAGCGTTATTACCTAACAAAACCATACAATTTTTGTTAAGTGAGGGCCTTTTTAAATTCCAAAATGATAAAAGTTATATAATGCTTCTAGGTAGGTGATTTTCGATGTAAAAATATTGTCAAAACAGTATAATATAGCAGTGAGGAAAAGTATATATCACACTTGTGTTGCAAAGTAAATATCACCCTAGTGTTGCAAAGTTCTCAATTGTTTTTTATTTTTTGTGAACAGACAAACTTTAATTTATTTATTTTTTTGGTGAATAATTTGTGGTCGTAGGAAAAATAGTGTACAGTACTCGTGTGAAAATGACTTTCTTACACTCGTGGGTTTGTCGCACTCGGCTAACGCCTCGTGCTACAATATTCCCACTCGTGTGAAATTAGTCATTTTCCACACTTGTAATGTAATATACTATAATTGAATTTCTGCCAAATTACAGACTAGCACTGTATGTACACATTTTGTATCTAAAAGCTTATACAAGCTCATAAATAAAAGAATCAGCACCATACAAGTAAACAAATAATACTTTACGCGTCCAATAAGCAGAATAATCCCATTTTACACCTAATTTGCCCGAATTGACAATCAAACAATCGCAGAAAACCAATTCGCAGAAGTGTATATAAATAAGGGCTAATTAGGAGCACCCCACCGGGGTAAATCGCATATACACACACGAAATGACAAATGTATCCAGTGGGCTGCGGTGCGATTTTCATTTGTCTCTAACAAGCGAGTAACGAGCGCAGCGGTAGCGACACCCGGCGATCGTTTTCTAAATGAGGGTGCTTATCCTATTAGTTTATAGCCCGCCTGTTTGCACCCCCGAAAAATTGTTATCAATGCTTTTTGATTTCAAGTAGGTGTTTTGTTTGATCATTGTTTTTTCTCGATCATTCTGCTTTGTGATAGACAGAGTACTTTCACCATAATAGTGTCAAATATATCTATATACAGTGTGTATACGCAAAATGGAATACATTTCATAATAAATAAATGAAGGGATCTAAAAAAGCTTACACACGTCAGCAAAAAAATATAAAATATTAGTCATGTAACGGTGGCCAATACAAACTTTCTTTAATAGCAACTTTCTTATTTCAATTACAACACACTGTATATAATTTAATTTTTGAATTCTTCTGAACATTCTTAACACATGTCCTATACCTATCTTCTACCGTTTCGGAAATAGTAAATGCTTTTAGATTTAATGCAAAATTAACATTAATTCATTAAAAAAATTGCTACAACACTCAATATTTATTTCTTATTTAGATTTTACTAATAAAAAAGTAAGCATAAACCATTTTAACATTTCTTCTTACATGTGTTTGGAATAAAGGGCCACATCAGCTTGCCCCATATAGAAGCAGCTGCTAGAGCCCAAAAAATATGTATAAACATAATATATTTGTATACTAATAAAATAAGAAACCTATTACTAAGCCTAAAAACTAAACCAAAAAAATAAAATTATCAAACAAAAATAGTAAGAAAACTATAGAAAAAAGAAAAGAAAGGTAAATAGAAAAGTCAAGAGACAGAGATAAAGAAAGAAAAGGAAAAAAGATAGACAAAGAGAAAGAAAAAAGGATTAATGGGAAAAGGAGGAAGGGGAGGGTTAATGCAGTTGCAATATATTTTAATTTGTCAGTAAAGTGGATCGCATTTTTTCTTAAACGAGGCTATTGACAAGAAAATTCCATAACCTTAAATTTATTTATTAGCAAGGCAATTTGGTAGGAGAATGATTTTTTTAAATATTTCCTATTATGCGATGGTGGTATTGTAAGTAAATTCAACCTATCGAATATTTAAATTGTGAATATCAGTCCTGTTAAAGCTTTGATAATAAGAAGTTAATATATTTTTTAAATTCCAATTTTTTATATGCTTAATATTGTTTTACAGGTTTGGTTTCAAAATAGACGTGCTAAATGGCGGAAAGCCGAAAGACTGAAAGAAGAACAAAGAAAAGAGATGGACATGAAGTAGTAAACAGAGATGGGGAAACTAAAGAAGAAAAGGTAAAATATTATGTTTTCAAAAGATAATAGTTTTGAAACTAAAAATCTTAAGTACTTTCATTACTCAATTACATCAATTACTTATAGATAGAGGATGGTCAAACCACTAGTTCTCCAGAAATAACAGCTGACGAGGAGATTGTTCGCGAACGAGATTGCTCAAGTCGAAGCTCGGTCGATCGAGAAACTCCCGAACCTAGTCGAACTGTTCCCGAACCCGTCCCTTCGAACCCCTCGTCGCCTCATAGTAATCCGGCATCACCTGCAGCTTCGGAACCACCCAAGCAGCTACATCATTCAACTTTTTCGCATATGTTCCCGTTTGGTGATGGGTATGTACCTTTTGCAATATATTTATATAATTAAGGGCGTCGCTAAGGGGGGGCAGGGAGGGGCAGCTGCCTTCCTCCCAGTATCAATTCTTTTCTTGGCTTGCCTAATTTATTATTTTTATACATACAAAACTCGAATGAAATCACCACTTCTATTATATCAAATCTAAACAGTTGCTGCGTTTAGCCAAAGAATACCAATCCATAGAACCCCACAATTGACATTTCAGCGTACCCTAAAAATTTTTACTACCTACCGCGACCAACAGATGGCGAAAATAGTACGATGTCGCTTTGCTAATACGATTACTATCAGAAATTGATAGCAGTCGCTGACGAGCAGTCGAGTCGGCCCGATCAGTTAGAGTGAGGATATACGCAAAATTTAATAAAAATAAAATCCCCGATAAATGGTAGTATCCATAAGATTATTAAATTTATGATTTCAGAATACGATATATTGATGGGTTTTTGACAAAACATCGTAAGCGACATTCGTCAGTTTTACGGGAAACGTTTTTTTTTCATTGGCTTTATTTCAGATGAAGATATGTCCTATATTGGTTCGGCGGTTCATTTAATTAAAGGTAAATATTTGGGTACACGTCAAAAAATAAATTAATAGTACCAAAAAACCAAAAAAGAAAATAAAGCAAGTAAATAGAGAACTAAAAATCGACGTTTTGGTGGCAAGTCTGCCACCGTTGTCAAGATAAATTAAATAAAAATAAAAAATTTAAAAATTAACTATTATTTAGGTTTAGAAATTTAAAATTTTTAGCTTTTTTTAGGAGATTCTGAAAATTTTGACATTAAATGTTAAATATGTTTGTTTTGTAATTCAAATTAAGAAGAAATCTAAAATAAAAACATTCAGATCCCGGTTTTTCTTTAAAAATAACGCGATGGGAAGAAAAATCGTTTCCCGTAAAATTGGCGAATGTCGCTTACGATGTTTTGTAAAAACGCATCGATATATCCTATTCTGAAATAATAAATTTAATAATCTTATGGATACTGGGTCCATTTATCGGGGATTTTATTTTTATTAAATTTTGCGTATATCCTCACTCTAACTGATCGGGCCGACTGCTCGTCAGCGACTGCTATCAATTTCTGATGGTAATCGTATTAGCAAAGCGACATCGTACTATTTTCGCCATCTGTTTGTCGCGGTAGGTACTAAAAATTTTAGGGTACGCTGAAATCTCACTTGTGGGGTTCTATGGATTGGTATTCTTTGGTTTAACTTTCGATTTGTCCTCACAAATATGCCAATTGATTTGTTTTACTAATATTATAAATGTGAATCCGATTCCTAATAGATATTATAGCCGCGATGTCAATCAATCTAAGTACAGTTCATATGAAAATAATCAAACAGCAAAAAAGTGCTCTACCGGCATCTTCTTTCTGAAGCATAGACAAGACATGCAGATAATTTTTACTGTCTTTTTTAAACAGCTATTTTATATATTAATTTTAACATTGGTTTTTTGTTGTTTCTTTATTATAATCGGTTATTAAAAATATACGGGAGAATGGTACATATACACACGCATAACTCTATGACTCCTTTTGTTGTCTAATTAGGTCCCATTAAATTGTTAATATAATTACTGATACTGGCAGTTAAAGCAAGGCATAACTTTAATTAATAAGTGACGTCAGAGTGTTAATTATACTAAGTTGTTTAATTGATGGCATCTCGTAGATAATTTAAATTTAATAAATAAATTAAATATTTAATAATTTTTAAATTATGGAGCAAATATGCATATATATTATAGATAATACAAATAAAAAATTGTATTTATACCTTTTTTGTGGTAATGCTTTGTATTGTATAATTACAACGTCATTTTGGAAAATTAAAAATAAACAAGAAAGAAAAATTAAACCGAATTACAAAAAAACTAAACTTTAGGTATAAATAAAGGTTTTATAAGAAAAAAAATCAAAGGCGTTGCGTCCTATTGAAAACTAAAATTAAGCGACTTGGCAACGTTGCAGTTGCAAATTTAGAATACAAAGTCGGTCTATATAAGGTCACGACATTCGGCCATATTGCTTTGACGTGTTATGACGTCACATCTCCCATTTTTCGGCCATGTTGTTCAGTGCCGCAGATATACAGTTTAGTGTATTAGTAGAACAACCGTTTACACAACAGTTTTTAATTATTATTAGGTTGTAAATTCTTTTACTTTAAATAAGAAATATTTGGAGTTATATCTTTTAACAAATATCACTTCCAAAACAATGCAAAATGAAATGCGCAAATTCTAGACGCCACTGGATTGGTCATGCGCTTTGATTTTACCCAGTCTTGCCAACTTTTCTCCGTGGAGTGCCCTTCCTTGCGTCCCCGACCTCGAACCGCCTAAAAGTTGAAGATATGTCGCAACCTTATAAATATAAACTAACCTTGTTTAGAATATAATCACATTTCATAATCAAGTTTTGCTTTTTGTTGTTGCAGTTAATATTCTATTTTTTAAAGAATTTTTATGATTTATGGGATGAATGTAATAAAAAATAAGAAAATAGTTAGTCTACAACTAGTGTTAAGCGTTTAAGTGGTTGCCATCATGGATTTCGTTAAAAATTCAGCAATGAAGCAAAACGTGCGAAGTCAGTTTTGGTTTATCTGCAGTTCAAGTCTAAATAACGAAGAACTTACGCTTTATGGCTATATATAAAGTTTCTCGAAACACTGACTATTATCCTGCTTTGTTGTATTTAGGTTGTCAGACAATGATGCCAAATATTTTTCGTGAAATTTAATAACTAATCAGGTAATTTATGTAAATATTCTTCGCCAAATTGAATCTAGATACCCATTTTTATCAGCTGTTTGACCGAATTGCAACACTGTACTCCTTAATTTGAGTTCCCAATAAGAGTGTAGCGCACAAAATTGTGTTAAATATGTTTAATATTGACGTTCTAAGTATCATTTTTGTCAATAATTTTCTGTTATGAAAATCAATGATTCTTAAATTTTTGTAAGTGAATATTAGTAGTTAACAACAGTTATCAAATATGAATCTTGACTACATTATAGTGGTATTAAAAACGGTAACATGAAGTTCTGCTACAAAAGTATTAAATACTACTGCACAATTATTTGCTACAAAACGGAGCAATTTTTACTACAACGTGTACCTGGGGCTTTTAGTGCCACACATTGTAACTGTGTAGGTTACAATTGGATGAATATTTACCAGATTTTTTCCGTGTAAGTCAGTAGAATAATACGTGTATCGTCACATTGTTTTTTTAGTGTTACAATTATTTAAATAAACTACGGGTAAAATTTAACCTATATCATTAAAAATACTTTATTTATGCTTGGCTGTGCAATATTATGCCAACATTTAATACGCATTAAAAAGTCAGCACTAAAGAAACACTCAATTGCCAATAAATTTTACATGCAGGCGAATTGAGCGCGTACAAAAATGGCGGCATACCAATCCTGGTTAAATAAAGCATGCCTTTTGTTGCAGGCAAATAAATATTGGATTTTTGAAGGCAAACCTTTAACGCATATTCATACTTTTTAAACCATATTATTAACATTGGTATTTAACTAACATTAAAGCAATTTTTTGATCTGTTTTATTTATAATGGCAGCTAAACAACATTATTTTATGTTTTTTTACATAATTTAAAGGAAATGGCCTTTTCATAACATTTTATTGTTAAAAATCATGAAAATAAAAATTAGGTCAAACAAAATGTTTATTATGTATTTTGGAGCGAATAAAAATAAAATGATGGTCTTTTTAAATTCGCTTTCTGTGTTAGTCCGAGTATAAATATTTTCTTCAATTCTACCTGTAATGTACTGATAAGGCATCATAATTTTAGGCCGGCAGACCCCGCTCTAAAATTCGTCAATCTCTTGGGTCAAATACAAAGAAATAACAGATGTTTACCCGTATTTACGTGGGAATAATGTGATAAAAACCTTGACAGTGGCGGTGCGCTTGAGTTTATTTTTGGGAACTTACCCTTTTTAAACAGTTTAGGTAAAATGAAAATCTTGTTTCTTTTATATGTGTAAAAATTTATTTTAAAATTTATAGTATATCAATATTGTACAGTTGGTATAATTATAGTTAATAATAACCATTTTATTAAGAAAATAATACACATTAAAAATGCATAGTCAAAAAATAATTATTTAAAATATAATCTATTCCTAATTAAATATGCTACATAATCTACATCTAGTTATTCACATTCTTCCATATCTGACATACTATCACTACTTGAGTCATATGAGTCTACTTGTATAATTAGAGGTTCAACAGTTGTATCTACTATTATATCCAAAGACCACATTTTATTTTCTACTTCTAATACATGTTCGACACATTTTTTCCAGTTTTCTGGGGAAGCATCAGATATGGCAATTTGAAATAGTTTTTTTATATCTACTAGTTTAAACGTAGTATTATTTCTGGCTACTTCACCTTTCAGTTGTGCCCATATAAGTTCTATGGGGTTGAGTTCGCAGTGATAAGGTGGCAGCCGATATACAGTTATATTTTGTTTCTTGGCTATTTCATCAATTACAAAACGTGTGTACTTAGCTTCATTTGTGGCGACTTCACTTTTTACTAGCTGCAACAACTCTAGTTTAACACTATCTGTACGATCTTCAATATTTTGCTGCATCAACCAGGATTGAATGTCTTTTTAAGCCAGCTTAAAGAGCATTTTGTACGCGCTTCCTGCCTCCGAATGCCTCTGTTCCAGACCGGAAAACAATTTTTAAATGGGTTGCTAACTTAAGGGCAACTGGTTCTTGACTTTCCTAAATCAAGACAGCGATCCGAGATGAAACTGCTGCTATTCCTCAAGATATGGTGATAAAAGTGATGCGGAACTTCTAGGAACGCCTTCGCATGTGTGTCGCTGCTAACGGCCGTCACTTACACGATATAATTTTGAAAACATAGTTAAAAAAACCTTAAAGTGTGCTCTTTTGAAAATAATAAAAGTTTAGCTTCATATTTTATAGTAGACTTTTATTTGCTACCCAAATGTGGGAGTCCATTCTGCCGCACCCTGTATAATCGAATACGTTTTTAACAATCTGCTTTTCGTTTACAGTTAAATGGCCGAGACATGCGCGTTTCTGCGGAGAAGCCATTTTTACAATACTGTAATACTTTGAACAATACTCTAACAATTTATAACCACTCAGTTGCACATACGGAAAGATACTAAAATATATATAAAATTTATAATCCTTATTTAACGCAATTCGGTGTATTTCTACCTGTTCTTTGCACAGAGACTGGTGCGCCTATGGTTTACAACCTTCTAACCGTCCCGAGACATTTTTATTACTCTCTCTGCAAAAAAATAGAGTATAGATCAGATTTTTTTTCCGTGTAAAGTCAGTAGAAAAAAGCGTGTATCGGTCACATTGTTTTTTTTAGTGTTACAATTATTTAAATAAACTACGGGTAAAATTTAACCTATATCATTAAAAATACTTTATTAACTACCATCATGAATTAAATTTAATTTACAGCTTTTATAGATAATTTTACCCTTACATTATCTTTAAGTAGTGATCTAGTAAAATCATATAAAAAAGTTGTGTAATTAAACCAACTCCCCAAAAATTTACGGCACTGTAAATAAATATAATTATTTTTACTGCATTAATACCATTGTTCGTTCTTGTCTTGCCCGCATTGTTTTTTAAGACTTAAAGTTATACAGGGTATATTAAAAGTAAATAGAAGTTCATCATATTTTTCGTATTCCAAAGTACGAGAAGTTACCGTAATGTGACCAATTATGTAAATGAATCACTTTATTAAATTTTCAGTAAACGACAAAAAATGTGTATCCTTTTAATTAATAAAAACTTCCCAAATAACATTTTTTGCCGGCGTTGTACATTTAATTTATTGCCAACACTCTTTAATGGCAAGGCATTGGCAAAAAGGTATCAAAAAGACGCGAAAGTGGGCAATTGGCCGTTATTAGGCCACGTGTTGCAGATAAAGTGATGGCATCCGTCATTAATAAGTTATTGGCAAAAAATGCGTTTAAGATGATGGCATCCATCATTAAAAAGTTATTGGCAAAAAGATAACAAAAAGACACGAAAGTGGGCAAATGCAGATACTCCCAAGCAGCAAGCTGACGTCATATTGACGAAAATTGTCGCATATACTTTTTTTTAAAGCTAAAATGATGCGATATTTTATTTGAAAATTAAAATAGGAAAAAACTCCTTACTGCATGCAATTTCCTTGCAATGCAAAGTACCATCTCTCGGAAAACTGTCCAACTTGGAGATGCAGATTTTTACACTAGCCGAAGATATTTCTTTCAAAGCTAAGTGAGATCACCTACCGCAGACCGCTCTCGAATTATTTTTGTCTAATGGGTTTAGACGATAAAAAGCGAAGATATTGCAGAAACGTAGTAGTTTATTGTCCATTACGCCATCTATCGGTATGTCAAAAAACTATTAAATATATATAATATTTTTTTATTAAACTTTTAAAAATGTTTACAGCTCCCTAACAGTCTACTTGAATATCTTGTCTTCTCGACTAGCCATCACCAATTAATCACACAACACACACTTATTAGGTAATGAATACATTTAATTATGTCTATTAAAAAACTCTTTTCTTTAAAAAAGACCATCATTTTATTTTTATTCGCTCCAAAATACATAATAAACATTTTGTTTGACCTAATTTTTATTTTCATGATTTTTAACAATAAAATGTTATGAAAAGGCCATTTCCTTTAAATTATGTAAAAAACATAAAATAATGTTGTTTAGCTGCCATTATAAATAAAACAGATCAAAAAATTGCTTTAATGTTAGTTAAATACCAATGTTAATAATATGGTTTAAAAAGTATGAATATGCGTTAAAGGTTTGCCTTCAAAAATCCAATATTTATTTGCCTGCAACAAAAGGCATGCTTTATTTAACCAGGATTGGTATGCCGCCATTTTTGTATGCTTGCCGGCAATTCGCCTGCATGTAAAATTTATTGGCAATTGAGTGTTTCTTTAGTGTTGACTTTTTAATGCGTATTAAATGTTGGCATAATATTGCCACCAATTGCCAATGCTTTACCATCAATGCCAATATGAAAAATGTATATTGCCGGCAATTAGTGTTTGCTGGGTTTAGTCTAAAAGAATTAGAATAGTACCTAATAACTTCTCAAAACAAATGTTGTTTTAATACTTAAAAACTATCATATTTTGTATTTAAAAAAATTAATCTTTTTTGCACTTGACTTGTTTCTGCAATAAAATAAAATTTTCCTGGATGTCTCTAAAGGTGAGAAAAATGCTACCATCAATGACCTTTTTATCCTTTACAGGAGACGAAACTTGTTTACATTTGATTACGATCAGACATTAAAAATTTCTCCGATTTTACTGGACTATTTGCTTTCAAGATAATTTTGCTTAAGTCATAAGGCAAGCGCTAGTGCCACTTTTGCTTTTTATATTAAAAGTCTTGGCTTTTGCCATGCTTGCATTTATTTGTTAATACAATTTTTACTGGTAATACTATATAAGAATATCGTCTAAACTTTAAGGTGATTTTGATATCAGAATTCTATAGTTATTATTATGTTCATTTTAAATTATCATTATATTTAATTATTTACAGGTTTTTCTTTTTGTTTTAAATCACGGAAAATTGACTAAACAACTCGACAACGTTGCTACGGGCCATAGCCTCCAAGCGGGCTCGGATTGGCTAGTCTCGTAGCATTTTTATCACTTCTCATGCGCCATTACGTGCAGCGTTGCCTTGTGAAAAATGGTTGTTTTGGTGATTTTCTCAGTTTTTCATGTGTCTTATAGTGTTTTTTGTGTAAATTATAGGACAATATTACCGACAATATGGTTCGTGAATGCCAAGTATGCAAAAAAATAGACTTTTTAAACCCCAATGTGTCATTTCACAAGTAAGTAAACATATGTTTGTTTTGCAATTCATTGGCGTCGCATCGTTGTTGGCGTAGTCTGTTAGTATTTATTTCGTTATGAGATACATAATAATATGTTTTAAATTATTTCATACACATAACTTATTTACAAATGACTAATTATGATATTAGTGCAATTTTCTTTTATGAGAATAAATCTTAAATTAAATATAGTTGATTGCCGTCTTTATTTGTGTGACGCTTGTCGCACCTTTGTAACTGGTTTTTAGTCTATTTGAAATAACCTTTGTGTTGTTTTGTAAATGCTTAAATTCAGTCAAAAACAAAGTGCATATCACAAATATTACCCAAAATCTAAAATGGCAAATTTGGTGAGCATAAACAATTTTTAAAATAATTTTCTCATAAATGTAATGAAAGTAAAGGCGCGCTTGTGGCGGCTTCGGTTGTATCGGCGAGCGTCGATCTCCGGAGTTAAGCAGTGGAATGCGCGCCCATAATTTGGATGGGTGTCCGGCGACAGCGGTGTTTTGGGCAGCGGCACGCGGTGTTTCTGCTCGGGGAAGCGGACCGAGCAACAACCATCCAAGTTATGGAATGAATGGTGTGTGAATGAGAAGGAGTAGGGGTCAAGGTACAATAAGCCTTCAGGCTGCAGTGCACCACCTAGGGGGGCGGTCGTCGGACCTGGGTGGGATGACCCCGAAAGGGTAAAAAAATGAAAGTAAAGAATATTTGTGTCCAGTAATAATAAAAAAATTGAATGCTTGTTCGCTAAAGGTTAAAGCACACAAGGCTCTTAGGTCTCGGTACTCTCACGGACCGATCAAATAATTTACATGCATTTTAAAAGAATTACCTTGAATGATGTTTAAATACCATGTAAGATATTTGATCGGTCCTTGAGCGTACCGAAACCTGAGCGCCTAGTGTGCTTTGACTTTTATAAATCACGAACTAGTTAGTGTAAATCGGGTATTATCATAATCAGTCAGTTCATTTATAAGTAAAGTATGTGTAGAATGGCGAATGCGCAACCGAATGTAAGTGTTGGTAAAACATCAAGTCTTTTTAAAGGAATGCATATTATTTTGTATGATTAATAGATTAAAATACTTTTTATACCATAATAATTTAAAATAAAAAGAACATGATTTTCAATCTATTATTTAAAATATTCCGAATTTACCATGTCTAGTTAGTTACTAACTAAAATTTCTTGGTTTTAAATTATATCATATAGGCATCATATTTTACATTGCAAGCACAAAAAAGCCATAAACTAGCAAGCAAAATAAAATGGCGTCCAAAAATTAGGAATATACGTTTTTAGTAATACAATCTTTTAAATTAAGCTACCTATTCAGTTTTTATTCTAGATTTTATTTATTTTTTAAATGTTTATTCCTTTATTTAAAATAAAAAAATAAACACATATAAAAGGGGATTTATCAGTATAAAAAGGGTTAGGCGATGTCTGGGATAATTTTCGCTCATGTTTCTTTACGTCATCTAAATGACCAATTGGGCTTTAAAAAAAGTTTCTATTTAAAAAATAAATACATAAGACAATCATCAATGTCTATGTCATAAATAATCAGTAACCCCACATTCTTATAAACAAAATGAAGTTTTTTTTGAGAATGTTAGGTATATTTTTTATATCCACGTTATAAACCGTAAAATTATACATACCCAAATCTTATTTAGAAAAGTTTTACAAGTTTATCTAAAACATTCTTATTTGGTGTTATTTTTGCTTATTTTATTATTGCCTTAGAATGGCACACCTCTGGCAATCGAAATGCACTTTGTCATTATATTATTTACAGTGTTGCCAACACAGAGGTATTTGTAAACAAAGGCAAATTATTATGATTTGTTTTCTTTGTCACACACGTTTGTGTTTTCATGTTTAGTATTTTAATCATAGCAACAAAACAAACGGCATTTTAGCATTGGAAAAACAAGTAATGTTTGGTCTGTTGTGAATAGTCTAAGGCTACCATACATTCCTCAGGCTAAAATATGAAGATCTAACCTAACTTAGTTACTACTTAGCAAATGATTTTATAGATACAGGGTGTTTTTGATATAAATCTGGATTTAAACAAAAGTAATTGTCTGTGTGGCCAGGTCTAAGTTATACAGGGTGTTTTAGAATTAGATGCTTATCTCTAATAGTTTAAATCCTTAGGTGATTTAAAGAAGAGAATTTTAAATAAGCCTATGTCATAAATGTCTTAAGTTTAAATATACAGAGTGATAAAATAATATATATTTTTTTACTCTTTTATAAAATTTAGATATTGTAAGCGATAAAGTTGATAAAATTATGATTTTCAATGATGTAATTTATCAGTTGTTCCACTGAGTAAAAAAAATGGTTTAACCTCGAAGAATACAATGTTTTAATTTTTTTTTTACTTAAATTGTAAAAACTTTTGAAAAAGGATTTTTAGTAGAAATATTTAAAGACCTTTTTTGTGGAGGATTGAATTTCCTTTAAGAACCTATGCTGTTTTTTTCTATATATATTTTTTTTTCGTTAGTCACAAAATTCCAAAATAAAAAAGGTAAATATAAAAAATATACTATTACTTAAGCCTGATTATAATATAAAAACGGTTTGTCTGGCAAAAAATTCATAAAGCGTTTATTGTAGGCAATTTAATTTTTAAAGGTATGTGCACTATGTGCAGGTACATTTTTACTTTAATATTTTGGTAGCGAAAATTAAAGTACAAATAAAAAATCTGAATTAAAGGAGATATACCTCTAAATAATAATATTGAAGGCTCAAACTTTTAAGATATTTTCTTTTTGTCACCTTTTTCAATATATTTTTTGAATTGGTTGGCCCATTCTAGTATATATATATATATATATATATATATATATATATATATATATATATATATATATATATATATATATATATATATATATATATATATAAACATATTTTTATCAAATTACTGTTTATCTCTATTTCTTAGTTGAAACAGAATCGTATTAGTAAGTTATTTTAATCCAGCTGTACAGGGTGGCTCGAATTCGACGCTCATCATTGGGATTTCGGAAACCGTAAGAGATGCAGGATCTGTTAAATGGAGGCAAAGTTGCGCAATTTGATGCTCAATAAAATGCCGTTTTGCGTTTCAAAAAATTTCGAGTACTTCCGAAGATATTCGAAAAATACCGGAATTTTCAATTTTGGTTTCTATTGTTTCCTGGCTATATTTGTTAAGATAACTCAAAATGAAAAACACGTTTTCATGGCCACTTTTTCTGCTCTATAAGTCAGTGTGATTAAATATTGAATATGACGTTTCGGCTTCTGGCAACCATCATCAACTTCATTTTTATAAATACGGACCTGATATTTTTTCAATTTAAATAAATCCTTTCATCACTCTTAAAACACTATATATCGCCACTTTGATATTTGCCGACGTTTCGTACAGAAAATTCCATCACCAGAATATTACATATTTATTTTACCATAATACGGCCCTGAACTACATTTTTAGGTAAGAAGGTAAAAAAAAGAATAAACCTATTACATATTCGTAATCTTTTTATTGCAACTCATTGATATCTAACAGCGGAAATTACTTTATTAACCGAAAATTTCATAAAGATAGCAAAAAGGTAGACAACAAATCAGCTTACATAAACAATTTATAATACTATCTTGATGCCCATATTAAATATAAACATAATTTAATCACTATTATAGGTGTTCAAAGAGATAACCTTCCGCCTCAATGCATTTTCTTGCTTTGCTTTATATTTTTAATACTGCTCGATTAATTGTTCTCGCAGGAATGGCAGCAACTTCCCTTATCAAATTTTGTCGTAGTACTTAAAGGTCGTGAGGTGCATTTTTAAATAAACGGTTCTTAAGATATCCCCAAAGAAAATAATCTAGGGGACTAAGATCTGGGCTCCTAGCGGCCATCTTGCAAAACCATTTATTAGGAAATATGGTAAAGGAATTGAGCTACTTCCCTTCCATTGTGGGCAGGAGCTCCGTCTTGCTGCCACCATATTTCTTGAAATACTGCCAAAGGTTGATTATCTAGGGCGTCTAAGACATCATTCCTAATCAAATTTAGATATCGTTCGGAAGTTAAGGTCCCTTCGTAAACGAAAGGTCTGTCTAATAATTTTGTTCCTCCACATACCAATCCATACATTAAATGAAGTTCTCCCTTGAATTCGTACCTGCTGGTTAGTTTCTGTTAATAAAGTAATTTCCGCTGTTAGATATCAATGAGTTGCAATAAAAACATTATGAATATGTAATAAGTTTATTCTTTTTTACCTTTTTACCTAAAAATGTAGTTCAGGGCCATATTATGGTTAAATAAATATGCAATATTCTGGTGATGGAATTATCTGTACGAAACGTCAGCAAATATCAAAGTGGCGATATATAGTGTTTTAAGAGTGATGAAAGGATTTAATTAAATTGAAAAAAATATCAGGTCCGTATTTAAAAAAATTAAGTTGATGATGGTCGCCAGAAGCCGAAACGTCAGATTTAATATTTAATCACACTGAATTATAGAGCAGAAAAGTGGCCATGAAAACGTGTTTTTCATTTTGAGTTATCTTAACAAATATAGCCAGGAAACAATAGAAACCAAAATTGAAAATTCCGGTTATTTTCGAATATCTTCGGAAGTACTCGGAATTTTTAAAACGCAAAACGGCATTTTATTGAGCATCAAATTGCGCAACTTTGCCTCCATTTAACCGATCCTGCATCTCTTACGGTTTCCGAAATCCCAATGATGAGCGTCGAATTCGAGCCACCCTGTACATTTTACTGTACGGTATAACAGTATTAAGATTTTGGTGGTAAATTACTAGTTAAAAATGTAAAGGCTAAAATAGAGCTACGCAATACATCGGTTAAATTTAAATTTAAATGGAGATTATTTTTAATCGAAAAATGCGAATGTAGCCCGATTAATAAATTCAAAAATTAAAAAAACGTAGAAATTGCAGCTAAATTTTTTTTCCAATTTACCTGATACCGACTTTTAAAATTCACAAAATTTACATTGCTCTGTTCTAATAATAAAATAGTAAACAGATTTAATTTTTCAGTATACATGCGGGCATCATATTTCAATTTAAAAACCCGGGAAAAAATCATAATTCGGGTAAAACCTAAAAGCGGCTATGTAACTATTTTAGAGTAAATTTAAAAACTCGAAAATGCCTGGCGGCCATATTAAATCATTTTATTCCGGTACATGGCAAATACGGGGCCTTTCTGTCAGATATTGGACAGTTCAATTTCAAAATATAATTTCCTAACATGGCAAATATTAGCATATCATATTTTACTCCATTAGAAGCACATGGGATAAAATCAGTCGACCAGTCTGGTTTTTCAAGGGAATTTTTCCTGTTTCTCTCCATTAAGTTCTTTGGACGACTGTAGCTTTAGGCAACGTGACGAATTTAAATCGTATAAGCACGCCCGCCATGTTAAATAATTCCGAAATAAATTTACTTAATATGGCAGCTCTGAGGCTTTCCTCAAAAAGTTCCTTTGCAAATATAATTTCTTTATTTGGTTTTGGAAACGAAATGTTTGCTTTTTTGAATTTTACCTTACAATTTTTTTTTTTAATCCCGTTGACGTAGACCTAGAGTCAACTGATTTTAGGGGAAAATTAAAAAAAATCAAAATTATAAATATTTATATATATATATATATATATACAGAGTGATTCACGGTCGATGGTAGGTTAGACGTTTATGGAAAACGGAACGCAGAATTTTTCTGAAAATTTGGCATCTTACATTTTCTTACCTGTTCTGCTTTAAGATGACATATCATGTCCCTATACCTAAATCATCAAGTTTTCTTAATAAGCCGCTTTTTGTGAAAAATATATTTTTAAAGAATTTAATTTTTAGTAACCATGGAAATATCAAGCTTATGACACTTTGGTGACTTTTATAAGTAACTTATAAACAGTTATTGACAGTCTTTAAAATAATCTTCCAAAATGAAACGTGATAAAAAAATGGGGTTTCAAGAAAAATTTGAACTAAATGTTTTCTGTATTTTTAAGAAGAATAAAATTAGCTTTTTTATTTATGATGACACACTCAATGCTCAGAGATATCTCAAAATACTAAGGAAGACTGTTACCGTTTTTGTCAATAATTTGTCTTTAGAGGAATATAGGAATTCGTGGTTTCAACTGGACGGATCGCCAGCTCATTGTACCCAGGAAGTTTCCAGGGAACTTTACGAAATGTTTGACGATCGTTGGTTTAGTCGCTTGGGGCCATGGGATTGGCCACCGAGATCACCCGATTTCACGCAGCTTGACTTTTTTATTTTTTTTGGTGTTTTAAAAGAAAGGGTGTACATTACTCCAGTGCCTACTAAAGATGAACTGCGACGGCGAATAGTGCGGTGTATTGAAGATCTGAATCCCCATCAAATTGAAAAAGCAACCACGAGTCGTGTACAAAAGAACATTTTAAAATGTTTAGAATGTAATGGACATTTTTAGCATTTATTTTAAAAATTTGTTATTTTGTTTACAATTTTGTTATTTTAATTCGTCCTAATTATGTTATTTTCTGTACTTTCACATGTTAATTTAATTATTTTGTAGTCGTACAAACTTCCTCTCGTTCATTGGTCTTAATTCAGGATACATTTGGTTAAATTTTTTGCAACTTCTGGCAATGATTTGATCACACTGTCCGTGTAAAATAAATAATTTCATAAAATTCAAAGTCACCAAACTGTCATAAGCTTGAGATTTCCATGGTTACTTAAAATTAAATTCTTTAAAAAATATTTTTTCACAAAAAAGCGGCTTATTAAGAAAACTTGATGATTTAGGTATAGGGACATGATATGTCATCTTAAAGCGTTCTTCTTCATCTTTAATTTTTTTGAGTAATATACAGGGAGTTTCATTTGAAAAAATGATCTTTTGACTCCTTTTAAGAATAACGGAAATAATAGTAATTTTAGCACGCCCTGTATGATATGGAGTCGATTTGCCGGTGTAAATTAAATACATCGTGTCTGTCTAAACTACCACCAAAACATCAACTTTTCATGAATTGAGAGCACTAATTTACTTAAGTTTAATTAGGGCCATGTTTTGGACCATATTTAACACAAATTATTTTTTATCTCGAAAACCGATAGAGATAGGTATAGGGCAATAGTAACAAAAAGTATTATAATAAAAGGGCGAATATAAAAACTTGTTAATATAGGGGGTGTTCCATTTGAAAAAATAAAATTTCTAGGACTTTTTGATAGAAGCGGCAACGTCGCAATGCTGAAAATATTTTAGATCGATAGAACAGGTAAGAAAATGTAAGATGCCAAATTTTCAGAAAAATTCTGCGTTCCGTTTTCCATAAACGTCTAACCTACCATCGACCGTGAATCACCCTGTATATGTGATGTATAAACACAAAAAAATAAGTATTAAACACATTAAGAGGCCTAGAATCTTTTTTAATCAGTCCATTCCAATCCCTATATGTATTTAAACATTAAATAAATCAAACAACAAAACTGTTAAAAATTGTTGAAGAGATTACTAAAGACATTATTTTTAATGTTAACCCCTTTCAGGGTAAAATGTGTTTGTGTTTAAAAATAAATATTAAAATTTGAGTTGTTAGGTAATACTGCGATTTTATTAGTGCTTTGTTTGACTTGTTGATGTCCTCCAGAGCTATGACTTCCGCCTAACAAGTAGTACTGATTTTGCCGAACGATTGCGAAAAAAATACCTCAAATTTCTGAGGGTATAATAAGGCGATCTAACCCCACTAACCTTATTCCAAGAATGGATCATTGCGGGGATACAAGGTATCAGAAAAAGGGGATTTTGAAAAGTGAAAAAGTAGAATCTGCTTTTATTTTAATAGGTAATTTTAGAGAGCCCACCCGCGGTATAAACAAATTAAAAAAAAACTTTTTAAGTAATTTTTTATTAAATTCTTAGATAAAAACTCTTAATTTTCAATATATTTTACCAAAAAAAATATACTGCTTGAGCAAGCAGGTTTGGTACATCGGCGAGTAACAAGGATAATAAACTTTTTAATAAGGAGCGCTCGATCCCATTTAAGCCTATGTTCGCTAAATTTTGTGACGTAATCTTTTCCCGTAGTTTTTGTTTACAATCGTACTGAAAGGTTTTTCGAGGTTTTGGTGTTATTTTTTGTTTTTAGTCACTGGACTTTTATATATGCTTAGTTTTTTAATTTAAGTAGTTATTAGAACTGCAGTTACAGAGAATTTTAAAACCTGTAAACAGGGGTCACTGCCCTTTGGATATTTTTACAGAGGAATTTACGTTTAAATCGTTTTTAAGGGTAAGATACAATGTTTTTTTATGTTTTTTAAGTGATTTTATTTTATGGTATGCAAGTATTGGTTTATTTTGTCAGATAAAAAAATATTATGGCAAAAAGGTGACGTCACAACCATAACCTATATTTTCGGACAAATATAAAAAATCGAGCGCCCCTTATTAAACAGTTTATCTTCCTTGGGCGAGTAATAGAATAACAAAATAAGCAGTATTAGTCACGCATGTCTGCATGCCGAGATTTGGTTAGATTGTCTCCTTTCCTGACATTGCCTAAGTGTCTTGTTATTAATCTTACCCTATATATGATAAAATTTAATTGGAACAGCTGTTTTAGTATCATCTGGAATTAAAAAAATCACTCGTGAATGGTCAGGTCTAAGCTTACAGAGTGTTTCAGATTAAGATGTAAATTTTTGAGAGTTGATTCCTTAGCCAATTTAAACAAGAAAAGCTTAAATAAATCTATGTCCGAAAAGGCCTAACTTTTGAGAAACAGGAAAAGCACGTAAAAAAAAGCTTTTTGCACTAAATACAAAAGTTTCATTTTTTTAGTAGAAACGGTGGAATAAGTCCACATCGATAATTTCGACAGGCTAGATGCGCCCGTGTTTTTTCTCTTTCTTTGTCACTTAACAAGATTAGTTTATATTTATAAGGTTGCGACATATCCTCAACTTTTAGGCGGTTCGAGGTCGGGGACGCAAGGAAGGACACTTCTCGGAGAAAAGTTGGCAAGACTGGGTAAAAATCAAAGCTGAATATCAATCCAGTGGCGTCTAGAATTTGCGCATTACATTTTGCATTGTTTTGGAAGTGATATTTGTTGAAAGATGTAATTCCAAATGTTTTTTATTTAAAGTAAAAGAATTTACAAAATTTAGAACTTAAAAACAATTAAAAACTGTTTTATAAACGGTTGTTCTACTAATACAATAAACTGTATATCTCCGGCACTGAACAACATGGCCGAAAAATGGGAGATGTGACGTCATAACACGTTAAAGCAATATGGCCGAATGTCGTGATCTTATATAGACCGACTTTGGTCACTTACTAGAAAAGTTAACTACAAAACAATATAATTAAATCAGTAACAAAACAGCGAAAAACAACAGAAAGACCTTTCGTAATTGACGAGCTGTCACGGCCGCCGACACCCCAATTAAAACACTCTGTATATGACATCATTCGAGATTTTAAATGATGGATTGGTTAATTTTTGTGGCCTGCGTGATGTTGTCAATTAACAAGTGTTTAAATTAATTATTTAATAATGACTTTTCATGTTCCACATAATGTTATTTTTGAGCTTTAATTACTCTTAATGAAAACGGTTGTTGGTTAAATATTGTCTAAGTTGGGGGTAATTTAACACATCTCGACTTGTGTTTTAATTGTTACGGATGGGAGTTTAATTAGATCTTCTTGAAGTTTTCTTGTATTAAGTTATGCGTAAATAAAGCTATTTTTTATAAATTTTATATACCGGGTGATGCATCGCCGGGCGGGACATAGGAAATCCCATGTAATTTTTAATAGGGTCAATTATTGGCTTCCCTAATTATTTAAGAGAAAAATTCTATTGAAGTTTATTGAATATAACCCGTTTGCTAGTTAGATGCTAATATATTTTTAAAAATTGTTACATTATTATCGCCTTATATTTATGAACAACAATAAAAATACCAGTTAGCATGACATAACGTTGTCATTTTGAAATTTAGTGCTTTATTATTATCAAAAAATTGTAGAGCGAAAAGATTAACCATGAGCTATACTACTGAAGAAAAAGTATTGATGATTAAATGGTACTATCAAGGAAATAGTTACCAAAAGGTGTCGGACATGTTCGCTGCTCAGTATCCGAATAGACCGATACCCGGAAAATCAACAGTCAATAAGACTATCAAACCAGAGTCACAGTGATAAATAACAGCAGATGTGAAGCTAGGGAGTATCAAAGAGAAGAAAATGTAAGAGATGATAGAGACTTGGAAATTTTATTGCACGTGGAAGAAAATGAAGGGAAGGTGAGTACAAGGAAACTTCAGGATATCATAGGAAAAGATTAATTAACAGTGCTCCGGATTTTGAAAAGGCATAAATACATTTCAAACAAATATGAAAAGACATCAAGAGCTAAGGGATGGGGATGAAATACGACGGCAGGAATTTTGTTTTGACATGATGGAAAGGGCAAACATGGACAGGGATATTTAAAGAAATATTTGATTTACTTACATCACCCGGTTTGTACAGGGTGTCCAGTACCTTAACTGACAAACTTTAGGGGTGATTATACAATTAAAATTATAAAAAAAGACACATAAACATACGTTCTAAACGTCTTAGTTGTTGAACTACATGGTGTTAAAAAGATAAGAAAGAAATATTATTTCTGTATAATAACTTTTAAACCAATTTATATATTTTAAAAACATTTGGAAGACGTCTCCTATGCATTAGAAGACATTTTTTGGAATAAAAATTAAAAAACAGTGTCATCCATAGACAGTTTGAGCAAATTATTGTGCAGTGCAGCAAGTAAGTGGTACGCCACTGATTTTTTCTAAAATAAAAATATTTGTAAATGGTTTAAATTTATTTACACGAAAACCGTAAATCAAATAAAAAAGTCAAGGGATAAAATTTGCTCTAAACTAAACAGGAATTTTAAAAAAATATTTTACTTTTAGAAAAATGCAGTGGCGTATCATTTGATCTTTTTGAAAAATATTTACTTTAAACTTGAACCCCTTATGGATGTCACTGGAAAAAGATTTTTTTTGGGATGCCAAAAATGCCTTCTGACGCATAGAAGACGTCTTCGAATTTTTTAAAAAATATCTGCTATCGCACCAATCTTCTCATCAATCTGAGGTATTGATCAGACAAATAATAAAACCGTTGGGCTTAGAGGGCAGAGTAAATAATATGATAGAAATGTCAATTGCCCAACGAATTTATTAATTATCGAAAAAGTCTAGCAACCCCAAAATGCCTAATATCGCATTATTAAAACTGTATTATAAGATAAGAGCTGTTTAGCAACTTTTCTCCTGTATAAAATATAATAAACTAGATTTTCTTTGTAGCATAATTAGGTAGCAAAATCTTATTACGACCGAAAGGTATTTTAATACGGCCGCATCGTAAATCGCTAAGTCGCAAAATAGAGTAGCTATAACGAATCTCATTAGCGAAATTTCAAATTATTACAGCTACACACAATAACGTCTTCTTTGTGGAGGAGTAATATCTTTATAACTTCATTTTCTGCGACTTCCCGACGAAATTACTTCATTATGCTTTCCTCTTCTCGTTCTTCCTTAATACAATCATAAACATTTGCAATTAGACGAAATATTTCTTTTACTTTTGGTTATTTCATCTTGTACAGGGTGATTCAAAAATCGATCACGAAACTTAAGGGGGTGATTCTACTTGAAAAAATAAGGATAAGGGGGCTTCATAATTTTTGTTGAAAATATCATTCGTTTTCGAGTTACAAGCCGTCAAAGTTCAATTTTTATTTTGGTTTTTTCGCCATATTGTATTTATTTTTTAACCAATCCAGTTGATATTTGGTACACAAATCGAGCTTTCTAATTCTAAAATTTTAAGACAAAAGTACTTTTTAAATACCGCCAGAGGGCACTTTACCTAAAACTTAAAATTTATTTACATCATAACTTTTTATTTTGACAGATATCGCAAAGCTGGGGTGCCATTTTATAGACAATCAAAAACTTAAAAAAAAGTTACTTTTTATTAAAGTCGATAAACCTCACCAATAGACATCAAAGTTTTCGTCAATTTCAATCAAATTACCTACATACGTACAGGGTGTCCAGTAACTCAACCGACAAACTTTACGGGGCGTATCTACAATAGAAAATAAGAAAAAAATCATATAAACATATGTACTAAACGTCTTAGTTTTTGAACTACGGGGTGTTAAAAATTAAAAAAAATAATAATAATTTCTGCCCACCAAACAGGCCCAGACATAGATTTTTCGCTGAAAATCTATTTGTGAAGAATACTTTGGATGACGCCTTGAGTTTTATAGTTGAACTCCGTTGCAATTACATTTTTAGCTTACGTTAAATAGTTTATTCTATTCTATTCTATTTTTTTTTTTAGTTTTGGTCCCTTCAGGTCCAATTCACCAGCTTTCCCCCTTCCGGACTATGCTTTCCAGGGCTTCGTCGGCGGAAAATCTGGATAATCGAGCTCGTAGTTCCCAGAAATTCCAAAAAGAAACCAAAATATTTCTACAATCGATGCAATGCATAAATTGTCGGCTGTCAAACCAAGACCTGCCACTGGTGTTACGTATAACCTTCACTTTCACCACTGACAGTTCCCATGGCACGCCCATCTATTTCCCGCCATTTGAGAAATACCTCGTGTTCACCACCAAACAGAATACCATCAGCTTATAGGAACGCTTAGCACCAGAAGAAAGATGCCGTCAATTTAGCGTGAATCAATTCCTTGATCCCCGAAGGTAAAAACGTCCGTACGGCACCTCTAACCGCCACCTCAGGAGGAACTTCGTAGTCCTCTACGCACGTCCGCACTGTCCGGAGGTCAAACAAAGAGTCCTCGTTAAATAGTCGCCGTTGATTTGGTTAGAGAATACTAATCCATAGAACATCAAAAGTGAGATTTCAGCGTACCCTGAAATTTTAGTACCTACCCTGACCACCAGATAGCGAAAGTGGCACCGGACCAATCAGAAAATTGGTCAATGCCCATGTCGAGTTTCTATGGGTCAACTGGACTACTTTCGCTATCTGGTGGTCAGGGTAGGTACTAAAATTTCACTTGTGATGTTCTATGGATTAGTATTCTTTGGTTAGAGTATTGAGCGAAAAACTCTACGGTAATACTACGTAATAATACCAAAATTACTGGTAACATTACCTTTGTAACATTACCCTTTACGTCACTAGCTACAATACAAAATTGTTTAAATTGGCAAAGTAGTAACATTTTAAAAGCTCTTTAAAATTTTAGATCAAAAAAACAATTGCCAATCATGTTTTTGAGTTTTAAAGTAAAAGAGCACACACAGAACACCCTCTATATTTTATTAAATTTAATTAGCTTTTTAAATAGCTTTAAAAAATATCACATTTGATATGTCTATCTCTTAGAGTTTTGAAACTGTGGCCATCCAGATCCGAAAATCATGTTAAATTTCCATCTTTAAGCTATAAGCTAAGTGCCGTAGACACGGGCGCATATAAGGAGGGGAGGTTCTGGGGGCCCAGACCCTCAAATAGTTTTTCTTAAATTTCAATTAATACCTTATTTGAAAATAAGGAAATGAGTATATCTTATTAACTTCTTTAAAATAGGCAAATACAGTTTTGTTGTAAAATCAATAGGGGAGCCAATGTCTAAAGGTATCAAAATAACCATGGGTTTCCTATAGGGCTGGCAACCGAAACCGGTTTTTCGGTTAACAGGTTTTCGGTTAACCGCGGTTTTGGCCAAAACCGAAAACCGGTATTCGAAAACCGGTTTCGAATGTCGGTCAACCGGTATTTGAATACCGGTTAACCGGTGTTGGAAAACCGGTTTTCGAATTTCAGTTAACCGGTTTTAAAAAGCGGTTTTCAAATACCGGTTTTTTTGGGTAATCGTTTCAAATACCGGTTTTTTGGATAATCGGACCAAAATCGAAAAGCGAATCTTCGAATATCAAATAATAGGTTTTTGGTTGATTGCGGTTTATATCTAAAATAAGAAAAACTGTTCATTTTGTAAAATCGGATATTGGTTGACAGATTATACAGGGTTGTTCATTTAACCTTAGACAGGCAAATAACCAGAAAATGGCGCATTTTAAAAGAAAATGTTTCTTGTAAGTATTGTTTGAAATAAAGGGGCAAATTTAATGATATTATTATTCAAAACTTTAATAAGTATATCGGGATTCTTGCGATTAAAATCGGTAATGTCAATAGCATGTCAGCAGCACTATATTTGCGGTCATCCAGAAATCCCATGTTGACAGATTTAATACAATTTTTCTTATAATATACGTCGTGCCAGCTTGCTACTTGCAGTGTGTTGAACACTAGCAGGTCAAAATTAGACAAAAAAACATTCCGGATAGGATGACTAATCGAGCTTGCTTAGTGGCACGACGTATATAACAAATATGTACTAAAAACTACAACTTAATATAATAATACACTAAATTAAAATTTAAAAATCACCACTTTTCCTTTTCTGTTTTTTATTAACCAATAAACCAAGAAAAAACACCGAAAATAGAATACCAATTTTAAATAAAAAGGAAAAAATAAATTATGTATGTATGTATGGAATTTTTACATCACCTTTTAGAATTTTGCATTTTATTAACAGGGATGTTATATTTTTATTCTTATTTATATTTAACCAATTTCTTTTAAAGAATATTCCAGGATGAATAGTGATTATCACTTAACACCACAGCTCATGGGCAAATCCATAATCAACGCAAAAACGATTAATAGAGAATAATTACTTTCCGATTTTCTGTTAACTGTGGTTTAGAAAAGCCTTTTTTGGTTTTGAGAACCGTTTTCAGTTTTTGGTTTTAAAATCCGGTTTCGGTTTTTCGGTTTTAAAAACCGGTTTTTAATCTCGTTTTTTAAAACCGGTTTTAAATACCGGTTTTAAATACCGGTTTTTAAATATTCGGTTAACCGGTTTTAACCGAAACCGGTTTTATTAAGAACCGGTTAACCTGTTTTGTTTTTTTCCGGTTTTTGCCAGCCCTAGTTTTCTAAGGTCAGTCTCGCTATGCACCACTTAGTATACCCAGAGACCAACACCGAATTGGCCCCATTTGACTGGTACCCACAGAAGACTTATTAGTACATAAATTCATCACATCAATATGAAACAATTGTTGTTACCAACTTACAAATTTTTTTTTATTTAAATGCGATATAATTTTTGTTCAGACCAAAAAAACGTTTTAGAGCCGCCAGAACTATACAGGGGTCAATTAATTGTACTACATCGTTCTATTATACAATTAAATTTTATTTACTTTTGTTATTTGCGAAACGAAATGACATTAGCTAAGTGGATTAATTGAAGCTGATGTATTTAAAAGAGTGTAATTTCAATTGATTTAAATAAAATTTGCAGCCGGGGTATCGCCGCTCTAGAATATTTTAGTTCTATTTTTAGTGGTGCCAGTGGTGGGTACTGACAGTGATTGTTATTATTGTTACAGACTTTAAAAAATGTGTTTATGTTAGAGAAATTTAGAGAGTTAGGATCATTTAATTTAGTTTCTTAATTTATTTAAATAATTTACCTTAATTTTTCCAAGTTCTTTCATCACTTTCGAAGGTTTCCGGAACCGCCCGAATTATCCATTGAGAACTTTTATGCCATCCTGTACTATGGAATTTTCGCGATATTTCTCTAAAATTCTAGATCATTCGTCACTCTTCCACCATACTATAAAAGGGCGACGGGAAACCTCCGATCAATTAGTATAGATTCGACTTTTGTACTGTAAACTTCGAGACATTGACAAGTAAAGATTTTGTCGTTGTAACCATATTTACGTGGGATTGTTAATAAAGGTATAAAACGAAAGCACGTGTTTTTATACGAGGTGTTTTGGAACATTATTTTCCATGGGTACAATATTTAGCAAAATTTATAAGACAATTATTACATACAGGGTGTCCGGAAAGGTGAGGTCAAAAAAGATAAGGGTAATTGAGTAAGTCAAACCTTAGTACTTTATATAAAAAAAAGTTCCATCTTGCTTCGTTAGGAAAATATTGACCTTAAAAGTTAAAATTTAAAAAAAATATTTTAATTATAACTTTTGAACTGTTGCCACAGTACCAATATTATTCCGGCAACTAAATGCCTTTCAGGGTGAGACGATTTTTTTTTTAATTTTTTTTTGACACAGGTAACAAATTTGCCATTTTGCTGTGACCGTCTAATTTTTTTATCTTTTTTCACAATAAAGGTTAAACTTATTTGAATCGATATCTTGGACCGTTTTTCAATAATTCGCATTTCAAATCCAAACAGACCAGCATTTTGTATGTAATAAAAAATTCATTTTTGTTGAGAAAGTTATTAAAATATGGTAAATTAATTAAAAGCAGTCTTTATCTTATTATTACTACATTTATATCGAATAGTTGATGTTGGCTTTTATTTCGGTGGCTTGAAAATCGAGGTCAAGCACATTTCAGGCCATCGTCGTACGCATGAGACAGTTTTGCATCCAACTTCACAGTAGACATCAAATGAAAAATAAACCTCACTTTTTAATACGTCCCGTTTTGTGTGCTGTTGTTGGTTTAAGGGTGTTTTAAAGTTTTTTTACCTGTTTTCCAACTCATATTTTTCATAAAAATGTCAAATTCATATATGAAATTAACACTGATGACGTTCGAGGAAGCATTCATCTGAAGTTAGGCAGTTATTAAGCCCGCTTGAATCGTTTATATCGTGTTTCTAATCGGCTTCAGTGAAGTCAACCCTACTTATTTTCAGGCTTGACTTGAACGATTCAAGTCACTTTCAAGCGCGTTTATATCGCTTTTTTCAAGCCACTTTTAAAAACGGCTTTAACTCAAGCTAGCTTCAACTATTCGAAATAAACGTAATGTATATAATAAAGCTTTAGAGGCTCAAAAACACCATTTTTAATAAATAAATAATCGCATTTTAAATCCAAACAGACCAGCATTTTGTATCTGATTGGTAAAAAATCAATTTTTTTGAGAATGTTATTAAAATATGGTAAAATAATTAAAAGCAGTCCTTATCTATATAATAAAGCTTTAGAGGCTCGAAAACAAATTTTTAACAAGTTGACATCGCAAATACACTGAAAAAAATATCAATAGCATCACAACCCACCCTACACAGTAAAAATGTTTTATAAAAAATAATTTAAAACAAGAAGTAATAGTTATTGGGAACTTTTATTATCATAAAATTTAAAAAATATATATATTGTTGGGTAAAAGCTTACTCATACACCACGTCGATTTTGAAATATTTGGCAAACGGAGGTTTTTTCGGGTGCTGATCACGAATCTGAATTCTATTTTGTCTGCTCCTACTACCTACTTGACTAATATTTTATTACCTGATATTGTTAATATTTTTATAGAGTTTTTGATATTTTGGGATAAAGCTAATAAATGCAAATAAAATCAGTTTGTGCCGTCTTAGATCGAACTTTAAAGCTCGATTTATAGAATGGCGTTTCTGTTTCCATTTGCCATTTGACGTTTTCAGTTAGAAGATAAAACAACAATTATGCATTTTTCAATTTATAGTTTCTGTTTACCATTTTCAAATACCATATCAGAAACCGAAACGTCAAACGGCGATCGGTAAGGGGAAACGTCAATCTATAAATTCCGCTTAAATAATACACGTTTCGTACAGAATGACACTTGTATAAATAAACTATTGGTCCTAAGCCTCGTTTCACGTTTTATTATAGTGCCCATATAAAAGCAATAATAACTATAAGACCAGAGGACTCTTTGTTTAACCTCCGGACAGTGCGGACGTGCGTAGAGGACTACAAAGTTCTTCCCGGCGTGGTGGCTAGAGGTGTTGTACGAACGTTTTTTACCTTCGGGGATCAAGAAAAGATTCACGCTAAATTGACGGCATCTTTCTTCTGGATCTAAGCGCTGTGAGCGAAGATTCCTATAAGCTGATGGTATCCTGTTTGGTGGTGAAGACGAGGTATTTCTCAAATGGCGGGAAATAGATGGGCGTGCCATGGGAACTGTCAGTAGTGAAAGTGAAGGTTATACGTAACACCAGTAGCAGATCATGGTTTGACAGCCGACAATTTATGCATTGCATCGATTGTTTTCTTTTGGAATTTCTGGGAGCTACGAGCTCGATTATCCAGATTTTCCGCCGACGAAACCCTGGAAAGCATAGTCCGGAAGGGGAGAGTGGTGGATTGGACCTGAAGGGACCAAAACCAAGAAAAAAAATAGAGAGAGATAGAGAACTATAAGACCACCCAGAAACAAAGTTTAATTTAGTAAGCGCTGTTAAATAAAATAATAACGCGGAACGCCACTGTTTAATCGTTTGTTCTAATTAAAATATTATTATGTCATGTCGCTAAGGATCGCAAATATAATTTGCGAGTTCTGCTTCCAACAGGTCAAGTGTCAATTTGCACAGTTTTAACGACGTTGTTCAATTATTATTAAGTATTATCAAGAACAAATGTCATTAAATCAACTTTGTTTATGGGGGTAATGATATTGCATTGTTGTTGACCAAGGACTAATAAAACGTTCTTTATCCTGAAAATCCAGATTTTTCTATAATTGACCTCTGGATAGACGATTGTTTAACTTTGTATGTGGGTGTCTTATGGTAGTGGTTATTTAAAAATAACGTGCTTGGTAGCACTACTGCGCTGTCTAACAGGTGCTGTGAAATTCAGCATGACTGCATATTTTAGTGCTTGGACCACATTGACGAAGCAGAATAAATGAGGGGTTAAACATCTAATAACTCGACACACACGGTACCCTTGTACTTGGGCATACGGCTTTGTGGGGTGACACAAAATTGTATACTTGGTAAGAATTGCTAGGAGTAATCATTTTTGACATATTTGCGAGTAAACTGTCTAGTTAAACAAAATAGTATAATGTGTGCGAATATAGTAGACGTCATCAATAATTTATTTGTCAGCAAATCTACTAAACTTAAGTTTTTGGGAGATTCGGCCGTCGTTGTAGATTTTGTATCCTTGACGTTTCGCCAACGCGAGTGGTTGGCATCCTCAGAAGGTTCTTAGTAGACTACTTGACTTGCGTACTACTGTGTCCCGGCGCGGGGACGCAGCGAGTATTTATAGGCAGCTTGGGTGGGCGGGGCTTGTTCCGGTTGGTCGTTGCGCAGTTGTTATTTCTGCCGTGGTGCTATTTGTGTGGTTTTAAGAATTGGTATCCACGTTTTATTGATCTTCATTGATTCTTCTGTTTTGTTGAAGTTGTATGTTTGTGTATCTCTATGGCTTTCCTGTACATTCTGGCATAGTGGGCTGAGGTATTAGCAAGAACCTGGGTATTTTCAAATTTTATGTGGTGCTCTGTGCCTGAAAAAGTGCTCTGCTACGGCTAATTTTTCAGTCTGTCGCAGGCGGCAGTTAGCTTTATGTTCTTTAATTCTTGTGTTGATCGATCTCTTGGTCGTTCCGATATACACACTGCCACATGTACACGGTATCCGATAAACTCCTAGGCACGCCAGTGGGTCCCTTTGTCCTTGGGCAATTTTAAACACTATTTTAGTTTTCTTGTAGGTTTTTATATGGTTTTAATATTGGTTTTGCGATTATCTTTTGGATGCATTGCTTTGTGTATTTCCTTCTCTGAGTATGGCGCGCTGGCGAAACGTCAAGAATACAAAATCTACAACGACGGCCGAATAGCCCAAAAACTTAAGTTTAGCAGAAGATGGCCGCGAAAGCCTTACACAGTATATTCGGCAAATCTAGTAAATTCGGAAAAAAACTAATCAAAATAGGACTTAGAAAATACTTTCTTTTAAAAAAATTAACATATATACACTTTTAAATGTTACTTAACAATAGAAAATCACAAAATACTTTCTAAAATAAGAACAGTCACGTAAAAAACACTTGAAAATAATAGTTTCGGCACAATGGAGATTTGCGTCTGCAGCGAACCCGAGTCCGATCCGGTATTTCGGACGCCACGGACGTGGCAAAAAAACAATTCACAATAATTACGGTAGCCTACCGCTCGAACAATATTCTCATCTCTTTTTAAATAAAGCTGGTCGATCAAAACAAAAACTGACCTTTCAATTTAAGTTTACTTACGAAATCCCGTAATATATGACATGACAAAGGTGGCTTTGGTGAAAAGGTGTATTAGTACGGTCAAAAATAGGTAAAATGAAATAACGGCTAATAATAATTTTTGCCTAATAATCTGGTTTTTAGATGTTTTAGAAAAGCGGGCAGCTTTTTCGTAAAATTATTTGTAGTTAAATAAAGTTTGTGTAGGCATTTCTACGTAAAAAAAAAAATATTACGTGTGGGTGGTGCCTCTTTCTCGTTTATTCATAAAACATTATTATCGGATCTACATTTTTTTAATTCAAATTACCCCTAGATACGGATTTTTATTGCAACATTGCAACAACAGTAACAGTTGTAGATCAAAGATCTCTGTATTCTTTAAATGTATTAGGTGTAGTTTGGTAAATAAATCAGATGTAGATAAATAAAATTTGCTATTTTTCGGTGCTTTTAAACATTTAGCAGTGTCTTAGTTTTATATTTGTAAAAAAAAGTTAAATAATCGTAAAATCCCAGTGACCAAAACGTACATTTTGCTAGCATAACACAGTGCTGTTAAAATAATCATTTAGAAATGATAATTTTCGCTAAACAAAAATCAATTGCAACCATTAAATTTCAAATTGCAACAAATTGCTCCAAATAACAATATAATGTGGCGCTAAAGCTAATCTTAAAGAACGTTTCTCGCATTGCTATGCGATAATAAGACTAAGGAACAGGTAGGTGTGTTTAATAATTAGAGTATGTGAATTGTTCTGGTAATTGTTCGTAACCAAAAGGGTTAAAATATCATTTGTTCGGTTAATGGGTATAAACATAGAGCGGTACCACAAATAATGCAATGCATCTAGTTCTATAATGACGTATTATACACCTAACTGTGGGTATTTAAATGGATAACTTGTAGATATCTACGTGTCACTTTTATTAAAAAGAAGGTATTTTAATTTCGTCTTTTTAAGGACACGTTTGGTATCAAAGCAAAAGCAAAGCAAAAGCAAAAAAGGGTTAGATACATATATAATATATACAAATATAAAAAATGTCTTACCACTTTTATTATACAAATCTTTTTAAATACCAATATTTTTTATTGTCAAGAAGCGTATTGTATAGTCTAGGGGCCAGGGCCGTTTCGTGGCCGATTGGAGTCCACGGAGTTTCAGAGTGTATTCTTATGGATTTTAACCTGCTGAATTCAAATTTCAAACTTGCGTTTGTGTCGGAAGTGACGGGAATTTGTTATAAACAGTTTATATGTTTATAAGGCTTTAGCTCCTAAACTAAAAGAGATGGAAACTTTTTTTTTCAAATAAAATTTGTTTCTTAAAAAAATCTACAAAATGACGTTTTATAAACATTGATTTAATTGTTAGAACCCTAGATAAGTCAGGACTAGTGCAAAAATATTGCAAATTTTACGGTATTTAGGCCAATTTTCACTTATAACTCGGCTTGATTTTGAGTCAATTAACTCTGTAATAGCTCAAATTAAAGCGAAAATGACCAGCTTTAAAAGTAACCCTAATTTTTGATCAAAATATTATTTAAAGCAAAGTTATTACAAATATAAACGGATATTTTTTTTTTTTAAATATTATTTGTTTATACGGTTTTTTACTTCTACTTCTTGTACGCCTTATTCATGAATATACCTGTACAGGGTGGCTCGAATTCGACGCTCATCATTGGGATTTCGGAAACCGTAAGAGATACAGGATCGGTTAAATGGAGGCAAAGTTGCGCAATTTAATGCTCAATAAAATGCCGTTTTGCGTTTTAAAAAATTCCGAGTACTTCCGAAGATCTTCGAAAAAATCGGAATTTTCAATTTTGGTTTCTATTGTTTCCTGGCTATATTTGTTAAGATAACTCAAAATGAAAAACACGTTTTCATGGCCACTTTTTCTGCTCTATAATTCAGTGTGATTAATTATTGAATCTGACGTTTCGGCTTCTGGCGACCAACATCAACTTAATTTTTTTAAATATGGACCTGATATTTTTTCAATTTAATTAAATCCTTTCATCACTCTTAAAACACTATATATCGCCACTTTGATATTTGCCGACGTTTGGTACAGAAAATTCCATCACCAGAATATTATATATTTATTTTACCATAATACGGCCCTGAACTACATTTTTAGGTAAGAAGGTAAAAAAAAGAATAAACTTATTATATATTCGTAATCTTTTTATTGCAACTCATTGAAATCTAACAGCGTAAATTACTTTATTAACCGAAAATTTCATGAATATTAGACATAAGATACAAAAAGGTAGACAACAAATCAGCTTACATAAACAATTTGTAATACTATCTTGATGCCCATATTAAAAATAAACCTAATTTAATCACTATTATAAGTGTTCAAAGAGATAACCTTCCGCCTCGATGCATTTTCTGGCTTTGCTTTGTATTTTTAATACAGCTCGATTAATTGTTCTCGCAGGAATGGCAGCAACTTCCCTTATCAAATTTTGTCGTAGTACTTAAAGGTCGTGAGGTGCATTTTTAAATAAACGGTTTTTAAGATATCCCCAAAGGAAATAATTTAGGGGACTAAGATCTGGGCTTCTAGCGGGCCACCTTGCAAAACCATTTGTTAGGAAATATATGGTAAAGGAATTGAGCTACTTTCCTTCCATTGTGGGCAGGAGCTCCGTCTTGCTGCCACCATATTTCTTGAAATACTGCCAAAGGTTGATTATGTAGAGCGTCTAAGACATCATTCCTAATCAAATTTAGATATCGTTCGGAAGTTAAGGTCCCTTCGTAAACAAAAGGTACAATAATTTTGTTTCTCCACATACTAATCCATACATTAAATGAAGTTCTACCTTGAATTCGTACCTGCTGGTTAGTTTCTGTTAATAAAGTAATTTTCGCTGTTAGATATCAATGAGTTGCAATAAAACATTATGAATGTGTAATAAGTTTATTCTTTTTTTTACCTTTTTACCTAAAAATGTAGTTCAGGGCCGTATTATGGTTAAATAAATATGCAATATTCTGGTGATGGAATTATCTGTACGAAACGTCAGCAAATATCAAAGTGGCGATATATAGTGTTTTAAGAGTGATAAAAGGATTTAATTAAATAGAAAAAATATCAGGTCCGTATTTAAAAAATTAAGTTGATGATGGTCGCCAGAAGCCGAAACGTCAGATTTAATATTTAATTCCAGTGAATTATAGAGCAGAAAAAGTGGCCATGAAAATGCGTTTTTCATTTTGAGTTATCTTAACAAATATAGCCAGGAAACAACAGAAACCAAAATTGAAAATTCCGGTTTTTTCGAATATCTTCGGAAGTACACGGAATTTTTTAAAACGCAAAACGGCATTTTATTGAGCGTCAAATTGTGCAACTTTGCCTCCATTTAACCGATCCTGTATCTCTTACGGTTTCCGAAATCCCAATGATGAGCGTCGAATTCGAGCCACCCTGTACATACCGTCAATTACATTTTAATCCAATAAAATGTTGTTATTATTAAGTCATGTCCCTTTGCAAAAAATATAGCTTCAAATTTATTTTAAATAATCTTATCATTCAATAATCATAACATTATTTATATTCAAGTGGTCCAATCATTTAATTTAATCCAACGTCTCAAACCAAATCTAATAATATTTTATTAATAAATTTGTGGCACACTTAAAGTAAATTCGCACGTTCGAAGATCTTTAACGGACATAGAAATAAGTATTAACTTATTAAAGGTCATGTTTTTATGTCTATTTAATGATATAACCAAGGAAGATAAACTTTTTAATAAGGACCGCTCGATTTTTTATATTTGTCCGAAAATATAGGTTATGTTTGTGACGTCACCTTTTTGCCATAGTACTTTTGTATCTGACAAAATAAACCAATACTTGCATACCATAAAATAAAATTACTAAAAACACATAAAAAAATTGTATCTTACCCTTAATAACGATTTAAACGTAAATTCCATGTAAAAAAATATCCAAAGGTCAGTGACCCCTGTTTACAGGTTTTAAAATTCTCTGTAACTTCAGTACTAATAACTACTCAATTTAACTATAAACAGTACAAACCAAACATATATAAAAGTCCAATGACTAAAACGCAAAAAAATAACATCAAAACCTCGAAAAAAACCTTCCAGTAGGATTGTAAACAAAGAATTACGGGAAAAGATTACGTCACAAAATTTAGCGAACATAGGCTTAAGTGGGATCGAGCGCTCCTTATTAAAAGTTTATTTTTCTTGTGATATAACAATCAAATTTATTTTCATTTCAATAAATTGCGCAGGATATAAATTTTTAAAATTCCATTTTTACTAACTGTCTAGATATGACAACACTACATTTTAGGTAAAAATTCAGATGAATCTCTTAAGCCACCCTCAGACGGTCAATGATATTGAAGCAATATTATTGATGCAATATATTAAAGAACAAATGGCACCTGTCAATAATGTTGATTTAATTAATCAAAAAACTGCCAGTTTTAAATTTCCCTTCGGTAAAGATGGATTTACCGCTTCTAATTGTGTCTGTTTTGGTCGTGAGTAAAAGAAAAAAGTGGGCAACTCTCCGTATAGACAAAGAATACGAATCCATAGAACCCACAAGTGAGATTTCAGCGTACCCTAAAAATTGTTAGTACCTACCGCGACCAACAGATGGCGAAAATAGTACGATGTCGCTTTGCTAATACGATTACCATCAGAAATTGATAGCAGTCGCTGACGAGCAGTCGGCCCGATCAGTTAGAGTGAGGATATACGCAAAATTTAATAAAAATAAAATCCCCGAAATGGTAGTATCCATAAGATTATTAAATTTATGATTTCAGAATAGGATATATCGATGGGTTTTTGACAAAACATCGTAAGCGACATTCGTCAGTTTTACGGGAAACGTTTTTTTTTTTATTGGCTTTATTTCAGATGAAGATATGTTCTATATTGGTTCGGCGGTTCATTTAATTAATGGTAGTTATTTGGGTACACGAAAAAAAAAATTAATAGTACCAAAAAAAAAAATAAAGCAAGTAAAAAGAGAACTAAAAATCGACGTTTTGGTGGCAAGTCTGCCACCGTTGTCAAGATAAATTAAGTAAAAATAAAAAAATTAAAAATTAACTATTATTTAAGTTTAGAATTTTAAAATTTTCAGCTTTTTTTTAGGAGATTCTGAAAATTTTGACAATAAATGTTAAAGATGTTTGTTTTGTAATTCAAATTAAGAAGATATCTAAAATAAAAACATTCAGATCTCGGTTTTTCTTTAAAAATAACGCGATGGGAAGAAAAATGTTTCCCGTAAAATTGGCGAATGTCGCTTACGGTGTTTTGCAAAAAGCATCGATATATCCTATTCTGAAATAATAAATTTAATAATCTTATGGATACTGGGTCCCTCACTCTAACTGATTGGGCCGACTGCTCGTCAGCGACTGCTATCAATTTCTGATGGTAATCGTATTAGCAAAGCGACATCGTACTACTTTCGCCATCTGTTGGTCGCGGTAGGTACTAAAACTTTTAGGGTACGCTGAAATCTAACTTGTTATAGACAAAGAGCTAACCAAAAATATCTTTTTTTTGTATGATATACAATATACCTTGCACACGTGTTAATAGTAACAACACCTTTTATTGTCTTCAATATTATTGCCATCAATATTACTGTTTCAATAAACCCCTTACACGTTCAATATTATTGATCAATATCAATATTGCTTCAATAATATTAACCGTCTGAGGAGGTTTTAAACCGCATAATCAGCGTTTACAAATTTTGGCATTTAAAAGTTTCTGGGCAAGCAGATTTGAACAGTCATTGTTGTCAGATTTTTAAGTTTTGTACATTTAATATTTTTGGTATTTTAAATGGAATGCCCTATCTAATAGAGACAAAATTTTAAAAACTTTGAAACCTACTAAATTTAATCCGCTTAATTTAATGCAATAAACATAAATAGGGCATTTCTTAAAAAAATTAAAAATACGAGTATAGTAAGAACATTTTAAAAGCGCAAATTCAGTACCCTTTGAAAATAATACAAAAAAACATAAAAAGGCCGCTTGCAATCGAACTATTTTATACGCGCCGATATCCTATGGAATAGAAATCCATTATTTTGGCCAAAAAACAACTTTGAAATTTTAATGGCTCATGCTGTGTAGTTCAAAGTAGATACTCCAAACTACATGTACGCAAAATTATAAAAGGATATGACGACTTCTATTGGGGTAATAAGAAACTTGAAAATGTATTTTAAGTAAACATAAATATACAACATTTAATCTACTTAGTTTATTATTAGCCTTGTTTACTAATAAAAGTAAAAGAGTTTAAATAGTAAGAGCTATTGTTGTGTTTCCGATGCAGTCTCGCTGAAGTCTCGCTACTTTTGTCAAAGATTTTTTACCTTTTTCTTTATCAGTTTTGTACTTACAATTGCCTTTCTACTTTTTGCTACTTTTGAGTGTAAGGACAGATACAAGATTTTTATAATTTACAAGGTTTTCCATTTTAAAATTTAATATGTTTTGTCCTACACTGTATATCCTAAAAGATAAAAACATTCTGATGAAAGATATGGATTTTACAGAATCTATCCACAAAACAGTGTTTTTTATTTATTTTATACGTTAAAAAAATAAAAAAATGTTGGGAAGATGTATCTCTATTACGCTTCTAAGAATAATTTAAAATTATTTTTCAGATTTGGATGGTCATATTTCCGAAACTTATTGAGATAGACACATCAAATGTAGTATTTTTTGGTGGTGATATAATATTCAGGGTATTCCATTTAAAAAAATCATACCTATTGTCGTACCCTGTATATCATATGAGATAATAATCATCGGATTACTGATTAGAATACTACCGAATTAACCAAACAAGCTGACATTTTAGTTTATTTTGTACAATAAAAAATAATAATGTTAAGGGGGTGTAAATTTATAATAACATATAATAAGTTTTAGGTTTCTTAAAAGCATTTGTAATAATTTATAATATTTTTCCAGTAAAAAGCACCCTATTTTAAATTAAATTGGTAAGTTTCAGAATTTTGACCAAAAAAATTAATTTCTATCCCATAGTGCGATGACCAGCTGCATCAACCGGCATATCATAAAAGAAATATAGCAAAGGCGGCCGCGAAGTCAAGCATGCCGATTTATTTGCTTTAAACTTTTTGTGATTTTTTTCTTATCAAAAAGCACCGAATTTACATTTTTAAACTGTTCTTTCAAGACTAAGAGGGTAATCTGGAAATAGTTACTATTTAATTCCACATGTCCATAACATCTTAGATACCAAAGTTGGTAAATGTAGCTTTAGCAGTTTTAAAGATATTTAAAAGTTGCGGTTCTTTTAACCATCCTAGTAAGCTTGTTTTAAAATAGTTTTTTCTTACTTTTAATTAATCTTGAATTGAAGATATGCTCTATATTGGTTAGGCGGATTCATTTATTGGATGGTCTTTTTGTTAGGTACACGCCTGGAAAGAATGGGACCACTTCGGTCCCGGGGTATACGAGCTGACCCTGTTCAGCCCTATTGACCCCTATGAACTAGCCGGTCGCCTGAAACAAAATAAAAGAAAAACCCCCAAAAACCCAAAAATTTCTAATTAAAAACGACGTTTCGGTGGCAAGTCTGCCACCGTTGTCAAGTTATAAATAAAGTTAAAAAATAAAAAATTAACTAATATTTAAATTAGAAATTATTGAATTTTATGCTTTTAAAATCGCAAACTGAGAATAGTCTGACATATGTGTCATAAGTGACATAAGTAACTGGTGTATTTATTATTTGTAAGACAAAAAAGGTAATGAGTAAATTGATTTTTAGCTTTCCTGAAGATACTTCAGTATCGAGCAAAGGCAACCAAGTGTTATTTAAATTAACTAAAATTGATGCTACACAATTATCTTTATTTAATAATATATACGCACTTTCTTTGATTTTTCGAACAAGTTTCCTTTGGTAAAATGCTCGAAGCATCCCAGTTTATTCTATGATTGTTATCAAATGCGTGTTGGCAGATTTTTGATTTATGAAATTCTGTGTTTTTAATGTATGATCTGTGTTCTTTTATGCGTTTAGTTAATGGTCTACAAGTTTTACCTATATAAAACTCATTGCATTCGCAAGGTATTTTATAAATAACATTTTTTGTATTTTTATTTAAGTTGTATGGTTTTGTTTTTGTTAATTGAGATCTAAGGGTGTTTTGTGTATTAAAAATTGTGCGAATATTAAATGTATTTCCTATTCGTTCAATTTTATTTGATAGTCCGGGAATGTATGGTAAAAATAAATTTGTAATAGGTCTATTTTGATTTTGTCTTATATTTGGATTTTCAAATTCATGGAAACAATTATTTATAAAATCAAGAGGATAATTATTTTGAATTAAAATATCTTTTAAATAATCTTTTATATTTTGATTAGAACACATGACTTAAATTCTATCAAATAGACATTTTACAACTCCCTTTTTAACCATTATGGGGTGATTTGAGTTAAAGTTTAAGTAACTATTTGTATGTGTAGGTTTTCTGTAAATTTTTGTTTCGAAATTATTTAAATCTTTTTTTAATTAATCTAACAGAAATTTAAAATGACTCAAAATCATTTAGTTTAATCTTTATTCTGCTGAATATTAGATTAAGCGAAAACTCGTAGATGAAAGAATAAAATAATAAACATATGCATATTTTGTTTTAAGGCTTATTAAATTTTTGGTATATTAAAATACGAAAACGCCAAATAAAATGAAATATTCATGGAGTTTCGAAATATTCGCTGAATATTCCCCTGGCCGACTACAAAGTTAACTTGTATCCGGGAAAACTTTATTGAGGAAAATTTGATTTAATTTTTATAACAGCGCCAAAGAGGAATGAGTGCCGTAATTTCTTTTGATGCTGCAATATAATTTCTGTGTACCAAGTACTTTGGGATTATTAAATTTTGTAGCGCAGCGAGAAAAACTTTTACGATATCAGCGCACCTGAATAAGGAAATGGCATCAAACGTTGCGAGAACGAAGAAAATTTGCAATTTTCTTTAAAGTTAATATACAATTTTCATTTTTATTGCTTGGGGCGTAGATATTGTTTTTTGGCCGGAATTATTCCATTTGGTAGTTTTATAATTTGTTTAAAACACTTTTAACATAGCATCATAAAATATGTGTTCTCTATAAAACTTTAATTTAATATATGGGGTTACTAATGTTGACTTATTTACAACAGCTTACGAAACTAGTAAAAAGAAGATAATTATAAAAAATCGTTTATAGGGTGATTCAAAAATCGATCACAAAACTTAAGGGGGTGATTCTACTTGACAAAATAAGGGTACAGCTTCTAATATTTTTTTTCCAAATGTCATTCGTTTTCGAGTTACAAGCCGTCAAAGTTCAATTTTTATTTTGTTTTTTTCGCCATATTGCATTTATTTTTTAACCAATCCAGTTGATATTTGGCACACAAATCGAGCTTGCAGATTCTAAAATCATAAGACAAAAGTACTTTTGTTTAAATACCGCCAGAGGGCACTTTACCAAAAACTTAAAATTTATTATCATCATAACTTTTTATGTTGACAGATATCGCAAAGCTGGGGGCGTCATTTTATAGACAATCAAAAACTTAAAAAATAAGATACTTTTTATTAAAGTCGATAAACCTCACCGTTTAAGTACTAATAGACATCAAAGTTTTCATCAATTTCAATCAAATTACCTACATAACTACAGGGTGTCCAGTAACTCAACCGAGAAACTTTACGGGGCGATTCTACAACAGAAAATAAAAAAAAACTGCATATGAACATATGTCCTGAACGTCTTAGTTTTTGAACTACGGGGTGTTAAAAATTAAAAAAACTTGTCCGACAAAAAAACGCGTTCGCCCAGTCCGACACACGTAACACTTGACCTTGACAGGGTGGGTTAAAGCGCCGCTTCTATTTATGGCGGTATGAATATTTGTGGTAGACTCGTCAAAAAGAACACCCATTAATAGGTGTAAATAATCATATATTTTACCTTAGGCCCTATAAATTTAATCAATTAAACTATCCAATATATTTTAGGTAATATTGTACTTGGAAAATAGTTAAATATACAAAAATTTAGAAAAAAAACACACGACAGCGAAGCGGTCGAAGGTTTTTAAAATTATTTTCCATGAAATTATTTGTCAAATCAATCTTGCAAATAATTTGTGTAATTAATCAACCTAAATTTGTAGGTCGAGTGGAATACAGTTAGATTATTTTCGGAAAAACTTACATTAAAGCCAACAACATAGAATTTTACTTATAATAAGGTTTAACATTTGCTATCAATTTTGATAACCAGTTTGTATGACAGAAATTTATTTATTCAAAATATTACAAGACGTATAAATTTAATTAAATAAACTATCCAATATAATTTGAGCAAGATTTTACTTGAAAATTAGTTAAATGTACAATAAATTAAAACAAAACTTGTCATGCCCTCAAAATTTAAAAAGTGTCTTTGATAAGCTAAGTCTATTGTTTTATGTATGTATGTATGTATATATGTATGTATGTCTCCTTGATTAAATAAAACAGATTTTTCTTCGTATCTCTGTTCCTTTTTATTCAAAGTTTGAGTGTAGTATAGGTAAAACTGTGATACCTTATTTGTGAAGGTTTATATTACGATCAGGTGTAATTTAAAGCGTAGTATAACAGACTTGTATTACTGCAATTTTAGCAACTACAAACATTTTTCCATCGGATCCCCCTACATTTCACCAGCGAGACGCTCGGCTGCAGGCTCGTTGCGGTTAGGTGTAGCCAGACCTTTAAAGTGAACGACTGGGCCGATAAAAAAAATCTAAAAAGTCTGTTACAATTTTAAAGAAATGTTAAGCATATATCTACATCTAGTAAATAAAAATATACACATTTTTTTTAATGTTGTCACTTGTAATACCACTAGTGCGTAGAAATTTCCCGGAATAATTTTAGTACGTGTGGTATTCGGTAAGAAAATTTCACACCAAGTTTGTGTTAAATATTGTTCTTTTAAATTCATATTTGTAACTTTGACATGAGCTTTAAAATTTTACTATAAAATAAATATTTTCCATTTTACCAATTGTAGTTGCAAATATATGTAATTTTAGAGCTTATCATTGTTTATTCTTTTATATTATATATACCTTATACTACTACAGTTGGTAAAAATAGTTTATTTTAATTTTTTAGACCTATACCTTGCTTTCGTTTGCTCTTCACTTATGTCTAGTATGGCCTATTTTTACTATTGCAATCAATTGCTCATATCAACTTTATTATGACCTAATATTACCGTTTTTTACGCCTGGTATGGTCAATTATCTCAAAAACGATCCAACCGAAATTTGTCAAAATTAGTACAGGGGAGTAACTGGACATTTGAACTCGGGAATTGCATCTGCAATGTTTTTTAATTAATTTTTTTGTTCCCTTTCCTTGAATTGTTTTTAAAGAACCTTAAAAAGTCGCAAAAATGCTATTCATGAATTCAAAAGGTCCAGTTACACCCCTGTACTAATTTTGACGAATATTGGTTGGATCATTTTTAACATAATTGGTCATACCCAGCCGTTTTTGTGTAATTTGGAAAAAAGCATGATGCCATATCGGTCTAGTCGGTCTTATGATATTATTTTACTAACTGTAGTTGTATAAAATTGTCATATAGGGTCTTAAAACCTTACATTATTTTATATTATGTTATGTCTGAAATATTACAACTGGTACAAAATAACATTTTCTTTAATTATGTATGTGAATGACAGACATGACGTTAAAACAAATTCAATAATTATGTCAAAAAATTTCCACTATAATTCGCTCCAGGGTTCCCCAGACAGGAGAAAAAAATTACCGATAAATACTTGTGTTGTCATGGTAATGCAACCAAAACTACACATTTGATTGGTCGAAAAATATTGGTGTGGAATTTTCTACAAAATAAAAAATAAAATCAGTTCTTTATACTCACTGTTTTTACATTTAAAAACTTTATATTTATCCTAAAAATTATTAGAAAATTTAAAATTAAATGTTCATGTATTTAGAATCTTTCTCTTGAATCTGCAACACCCAGCATACATAAGAACAAGTACATAAATAATTGTTAAATTTCTCTATCGCAGACCGTCACGGGCGAAAGCGCAAGTGACGTAACACCACTATCATCCCCAATAATATTATCACAACAGTAATCCCCCTTAATTACACGACTAACAACCTTAAACCACCCTTAAACATTAATAGCGGCAGGGACGGACCCGGGGGTTGGAGGGATAATCGCATTAAGGCCCTTCTGGAGTGGCATCAGTGTGTTGGATTTAGTTAAATATACGATTGCGACAGTGTATAGTAGAGGGACTAATTTGGCGAATTTAACAATTTTCCTCGTATTTGGGGGAGGATTTTGAAGCAGTTAATTTAGCTATTTTTATACAGGGTGTCTTACAAGAAACTAAAAAAATTAAAAATTAGTTACATAAAGTCAGTGGGGAACATACCACCATAACACTAAAATATTTTAACAGTCCTACCTCTTCCGTTAAAACCGAAAGTTAATGTCAACTTTCGTATTTTACATGCAACACCCTATATACAGGGTAATTCAAAAATCGATCACGAAACTTAGGGGATGATTCTATTTGACAAAATAAGGGTAAAGCTTCATATAATTTTTTCAAAATGTCATTCGTTTTCGAGTTACAAGCCGTCAAAATTCAATTTTTATTTTGGTTTTTTGCCATAGTGCATTTATTTTTTAACCAATCCAGTTGATATTTGGCACACAAATCGAGCTTTGCAGATTCTAAAATTTTAAAACAAAAGTATTTTTTTAATACCGCCAGAGGGCACTTTACCTAATTTATTTACATCATAACTTTTTATTTTGACAGATATCGCAAAGCTGGGGTCGCCATTTTATGGACAATCAAAAACTTAAAAATTATGATAATCTTTATTAAAGTCGATAAACCTCACCGTTTAGGCACCAATAGACATCAAAGTTTTCATCAATTTCAATCAAATTACCTACATACATACAGGGTGTTTAGTAACTCAACCGACAAACTTAACCAAACGATTCTACAACAAAAAATAAGAAAAAACTTCATATAAACATATGTCCCAAACGTCTTAGTTTTTGAACTACTTTAAATATACTTTAAATATTTAACACACCGTAGTTCAAAAACGTTAAGGACATATGTTTATATGAAATTTTTTCTTATTTTTTGTTATAGAATTGCCTTGTAAAGTTTGTCGGTTGAGTTACTGGACACCCTGTATGTATGTAGGTAATTTGATTAAAATTGATGGAAACTTTGAAATCAATTGATGCCTAAACGGTGAGGTTTATCGACTTTAATAAAAGTATTTTTATTTTATTTTTGATTGTCTATAAAATGGCGCCTCCAACTTTGCGATATCTATCAAAATAAAAAAGTTATGATGTAAATAAATTTTAAGTTTTAGGTAAAGTGCCCTCTGGCGGTAATTAAAAAAGTATTTTTGTCTTAAAATTTTAGGATCAGCAAAGCTCAATTTGTGTGCCAAATATCAACTTGATTGTTTAAAAAATATATGCAATATGGCGAAAAAACCAATAAAAAAATTGAACTTTGACGGCTTGTAACTCGAAAACGAATGACATTTTGAAAAAAATTATATAAAGCTCTACCCTTATTTTGTCAAGTATAATCACCCCTTACGTTTTGTGATCGATTTTTGAATCACCCTGTATAAAAAGGTGTAACTTTAGAATATTAAATAATAATATCTATGTATATTCTAAAAAAAAGCTAAATAATTTTTGATTTCCAGAAATCCCAAACAAATCCATCAAACCTGATTGCATATCTTAGGCTTATGTCTTAATACCAGAGTACCGTAAGTGCAGGATTATTGGATGTTTACCCATATTTTTCCCTGTTCCGTCAACGTTCTTTGAGCACTGATACATGCAGTTTTTGCATTTCACAGCGCTTTTTAGACAACGCGGTAGTGCCACCACGAACTTTGTTTTTAAATGACTACCACCTTGGATTGGTAAAATACTACACAGTGGTTTGCCATTGCCAACTGCGAGGTGACGAGCGATTACAAATACCGATGTACGATTCCAAGATTCGAACTTGGGACTCTGCGGTGAGAGGATCGTACGTTAGCCCCTACACCTCGCTTGCCACTAATGACTGAATCCCCGAGATGACTGATATAATTTGATATCTGTTGGCTGTCTTTAAGTTAAACCATGCAGAACTTTTTATAAAGAATAACAACATATTTTTCTTAAAATGAATAATAAAAAAGTTTCCCATATAACGTCATCTTACTTGGACACAATGTATAGGTAATAAATTTTTAGTCTTATATAAAAACTTCAAACAAATTCATCTCTGCAAATCCAATTGCATATCTTATCCAAATGAGTTTTATTTAGTCTTTGTCTTGAACAGCGTGAAGGTCATCAAGACAGGCAACCGGAACCTTACGCAGAAGAGTCACTACTTCCGGTTTGCACGACGCGCGTTTTTGTTTCCGGTAACAATTTACTCGACGTAACCTCCTTTGCATATTTAATACTAATTGTTAATTGTTAACAATTTTTTTCTAATAATTTTCGATATAATCAAAAATACAGGTACTTTACTCTTGACCAAAAGTTACACTTTGACTAAAAGTCACACTTTTTGCCAAGCCCGCAGATGACTGATATAATTTGCTTTCTGTTGGCTGTCTTTTACTTAAACCATGCAAAATTTTTTATAGACACACTATACCGGGTGTTGCTACGTCGAGCGGGAGATAGGGAATCCCATGTAAATTTTGAAGTGGTCCAATATTGCCTCCCCTAATTATTTTAGAAGAAAATATAATAAGAATTTTTAAAGAGCACGAAAAGTTATACCCAGTATACAAATTTCAGCTCTTCTCAGTTCGCCATCTAAGAGATAAATGCTAAAATAAGTTACGAATCTCCTATCTTCTTACCTGCCTTGTATTATTAGAAGGTTATAATAAAATACTGGAAAAATTATTTAACCTCTTACTATCAAGTTGTCAGATCAATGTCACATCATTCTTAAATAATGAACTACTTAAATCAAGAAAATATCACTATTATAAAATGGTTTTACCAGGGAAATAGTTATCGAAGAGTAGCGGATATGTTTGCAGCCTATTTTTCCAATAGGCCAATACTAAGATAAATCGACAATAGAACGGACGATAAAAAATTTGAAACTACAGGCACAATAATCAATAATTGTAAATGTAAAGAAAATCGACGTGATTTTTCGCCAAACGATTTTTTCTATGGGGACATTTAAAAACTAAGCTACCAATAAAAAATATGAAAATTTAGTCCAGCTAAGGAATGCTATTTTCGCTGAATGTCCCAGAATATCGATGTACCAACTAGCCAACGTAGAAATGAGTTTTATAATAGTTTGGGTTATTGTCTGGCAGTTAATGGAGGAATATTTGAACATTTGATTAAATCCTGATATTTTCGTCATAAATTGATTTCTAAATGTAGAAAAATTTGTTTTATTGCCTTGCGTAACTGTAAGTGCATGTGTTGGAATTAGCTGTAAACTAAAATGAAATGCGAGGATTCTTTTTGAAATTCCCGTATAAAACTGTTCAGTTTTGGCAATGACATATGACATTATAAATTAATGATCTAAATTGTCACTGATAAATCGATATGGTGTTTTTATTGTTGATTTCTGGAGTACAGGGTGCATAATGAGATACTTCGTTGCAGAAGTATTAAGCAGTTTACTCTTTACTGGTTAGTTGAAAAATGCTCAAATTTTCATTTTGGGTGGAACTTACTGTGCCCTTCAATAAATCCTAATGGCATTTTTTCTAAAATAATTAGGGGAGCCAATATTGGACTCAAAATTTACATGGTATTCCCTATGTCCCGCTCGACGGAGCAACACCCGGTATATTAAATTTTTAGTCTTACATAAAAATTTCAAACGAATCCATCTCTGTAAATCCAATTGCATATCTCATCCAAATGACTTATTCAGTCTTTGTCTTGAACAGCGTGAAGGTCATCAAGATAGGCAACCGGAAGCTTACGCAGAAGAGTCACTACTTCCGGTTTGCACGACGCGCGCTCTTGTTTCCGGGAACCATTGACTCGTCGTAATCGCCTATGCTTTGTGTGCGCCACGCGTGCTCGCATATGCTACATTGATTCACCCCATGTGGAGTCAAGAGGGTCGCCGGTTTTGTTAAGGGCGGTTTTGGGTGTGTCTAATTGTGTGTTTTTAAATTATGGTGTAGTTAACGCAGTTTTTATTAGGGTTATTATTTAAATATTCATAAGGGTTTTTTTTAAGTATGTATGAATAGAATTTTTATACAGCTAGTTTAAAATTACCACTAGCGAACCGAGGGGAAGGGGGCGGTCCGATCCGGGCCCCCAGTTTGAGGAGGGCCCCAAATGGGGGTCCATAGAGGAAATAAGGTACATATTAGGGTTTGGGAGCGTTGTTGTGAGAGCTTTTTGTAATTTTTTTAGTACCAATCTTGTAAAAGTATATCATGTTAAGGTAAAAGGAAGTCGGCATTAGACGAGTGGAGGCCTTTTTTTTGCTTGTTGAAAATGTCTTCAATTTTTTTTTCATAAGGGGCCCCAAATTTGCTTTTCACCCCTGGCCCTACTGGTAATTTTTGCTAATGCGTGGAAAGGACCCTATGAAAAGCAACTACAAAGCAAGCACGATGTGTAATCATATTCATGATTCTTTACATGCTGGAATCCTATGTCTAATCTCTATCTGCTAGTGTTCAAGACATAGAAACTGAATTTATAGCGCTGAGCGGACACAAAGTGTACAACGTCTTTTTTGGTTGGGTTACAGGGTATAGACTAACCGGTAAAAGATACAAAAAAAAATTATGTCTCCTGTTCTCTTTTTTAGTGTTAAGTTTAATGGAGCAAACTTCCTCGCTAACTTGATTGGTTTAGAAGATACAGGGTGATTCTCAAAATTTGTCGGTTTTTATTATGTCTTTTTACTCGGAGATAGAACCAAACTTCAATTACAAAAATTTTATAAATTTTTACGTAGAATCCAGTGGCGTCCCTAAAACAATTCTAAATGTTTTAATTTCTGAAATATATTCCAAACTTGCATATTTTAAAATGAAAAACCCTATATCTCAAAAAATTGCATTTTTTCTTGCGATTACAACAATATATAACACTTAATATTTTGCATTGTCCTAAGGAGCAAAACAAACAAAAAATAAAATAAATAAAAAAGGCAGTTTGCTATGGGGTAAATAATTTTTTTTTTTTTTTTTTGAAGTATGTATATAAAAAAACCAATTTAACAATAATACTGCAATATTTATTAGCCCAAACAATGACAACCACAAATAATAAATTCATTTATAATAGCAACTAAACAATCATTTCAAATTCTTATTAATTTTTCGGGCTGGTGTTTAATTACAAAATGTGCTCAAATGCTTTCCATTTTGTTCGATTCATTTTTGAACTCAGCATGGTAATCGAACTAGTGAAAATATAGATGTAAATATTTGGTCTACTTTAATCTAATTTTTAAAAACTTAAAGTACATCGATATCGCCATTCGTTCTTTACAAGCATCCAAAAATGCATCGAACAGAATGGAAAGCATTTAAGCACATTTTGTGATTAAACACCAGCACGAAATATGTAATAACTACTTGAGATAATTGTTTAAGGTAAGTCGAGGAAAGATGGCTATAGTTTTTTTATGGCTAAAATTAAAAAAAAAAACTAGAGCAATTAAAACGACCACTTAAATTTGATTTTATAAGAATTTTTTCCACGGCCGTTAAAAAAATGCTGTTTTTTAACCGTGAACATGAAGTTAACGTACTCCATTTTATTACACTAGATAAAGTGTTAAAAAAAGTAACTTTTTTAACACTTTGAAGCTTTTATTCACACTTTGAATTGGTGTTTTTTTCAAGGCCTACTACAATGAACTTAAATATTAATTTATGCTATGTACAGTAAAAGCGACATCAACTGAACCAAACGGTAAAGTTACCTTTGATTTCGTCATTATTTCTTTTAGTTCATGTGTCACTGGTTTTAATATTTGACAGTTTTCAAATAAATTCAATAGAAATTATTGAAAATTGATAGTAATAATGAATTTGAGTGACTTAGTATTATTTCTATAAAAAGTAAGTACATACAATTTTCCAAAATTTAATAATAAATGCATAGTTATAAAGAAGATAACTGTCTCTTACAAAATAAGAAGGCTATGATTTTTAGTTGCAATATAATGGCTGTGCTGCAAAAATTAAAATTAATAAGTTTAGATAAATAAAACATGTATAAAATAGTATTTTTATTGTTAGTTATTTAACTTTATATACTTACTTAAAAAAAACGGTCATTAATAAGTATTAGTAACTATATAAACTTAGCTCAATACTTTCAATATAAATGAATATCTTAAAACTTAATTGACTTACCGCGTTTTTCCTAATGACAACAATATGGTCATCTTTCCTAATCGCCATGTACAGATGGCCATACTTTATAAAAAACTTATAACTATGTACTGGTAATTTTAAAGTTGGAATAACATTTTTAATATAAACTAATCATTAAACATTAAATAACACACTTTTATAACAAAATAACTATTTTACCATAACAATAACGGACAACGACCCAAAAAAACTGAGTATCACAAAGAAATTGTCATGATTTTCCTTACTTACTGAAAAAATTAATTAATTCACAAATTCTTAAGTACTTAGAAAAACACAAAATTTTGCATAACAGGCAGTATGGATTTCGCCACAAAGATCTACAGCAGATCTTCTTTCCTTCGTATCAGACTGCTGGAATAAGTCTCTTAAGTTTTTAGGTGAGTGCAAGATCGTTGCTCTTGATATATCCAAAGCTTTTGACCAGGTCTGGCATGCCGCACTTCTTAATAAACTTCCTTTCTATGGTCTTTCAAATAAACTCTGTACTTGGCTCTCTAGTTATCTATCTAATCGTCGTATATCAGTTATTGTGGACGGTCATTCTTCAAGCTTTCACTAAATAAATGCTGGAGTCCCTCAGGGCTCAGTTCTGGCACCAACATTGTTCCTTCTTCACATCAACGACCTTCTCTCGTCCACAACTAATTCCATTCATAGTTTCGCCGACGATAGTACCCTTCACTCCAGTTTTCAGGTTCCTAAACCCATCACTAAACCTGACTTGGAAAACAAACGCAGAGCGATGCAGATATCTCTTTCGCAAGATCTTAACTTAATATTGGATTGGGGCGCCAGAAATCTCGTCCATTTTAATGCATCCAAAACACAATCCTTGTCGCGAAAAGAGTCATTAAATACTTATCCTCTACTTATGAGCGGCCAAGTTTTACAGAGCAAAGACACCTTCAATCTTGTGGCGTCACATTTGAAAGTAACCTTAACTGGCATAAACACATTGTATCTATAGCCACGGCAGCTTCAAAAAAGCTTGGATTTCTTTTTCGAGCAAAAAGTATTTTTCCGCATCTAATTTATACACTTTATATGTGTCCCAAATCCGACCTCCCATGGAATATTGTTCTCATATCTGGGGCATGGCGTCCCCCACAACCCTAAGCATCTTGATTCTATTCAAAGAAGAGCTATTCGTTTCATTAATGATCCTTTACTTACAGAAAGGCTTCCCTCTCTTGCCCATCGTCGGGCTGTGGGGGATTTATCGCTTTTTATAGGTACTTTCATGGCTTCTGCTCTGAAGAATTGTCCAGTATAGTTCCTCCACTCACGGTTCCCAACAGAGAAACTCGTGGTTCCGCGCGTATGCATCCCTATACGGTTCAACTGGACAGGCCCCGTACTTCTCACTTTGTTCGTTCTTTTATCCCTAGAATTTCTAGATTGTGGAACCTGCTGCCCGCGGAGGTCTTTCCTTCCCCCCAAATCTTCAAGTATTTAAGTCCCGTGTCAACAAAATCCCTCTTACCTCGCTGAAGACACCCACGGTACGTTAGTATTTAGGCTTTTAGCCTTCGTGCTTTGTTTAAAGATAAAAAAAAACTTTTGGTTTACATATACGAC